>CM042836.1:1069503-1130808 GCA_023653725.1 Bungarus multicinctus
CCCCGCCTCGCCTATTAACATGGGGGTTCCATTTCCGGAGCCAAGGCAAACCCAGTATTAAGGGGCGCTCCATCCCAGGGGCCACAATAAAACACAGAGTCTCTTTATTGTCATCTCCACTGGCTCCGTTATAAAATGAGCAGGTCCACCCCCGGCTACCGATCCATCCAATTGGCAAAAAGCTATGGGCGTTTTCAGAGTCTTTAGCCTTAATCCCAGCTTCTCTACCATCTTTGCACTGATTACGCACCTTGTGCATCCAGAGTCTAACAAAGCCAACATGTCCCCTTCAGCCCCCGACGTGGATACCCTTAATCTCACTGGAATGGTCATAGGGCCCTGGTTCGGACTTACCAGTGCGTCGTCTTCCAGTTCGGATTCACTCCCTTCAGAAGAGGTTGGAGTTCCCAACCCCCCTCTTTTTAGAGGGGTGACCTCTACAACCTCCTCCGCTTTTAGCGCCGATCCACGAGGCGTGGCTGGAGGCCTCTCAGACCTTCTCCCTCCTCCTGGCGCCCCTTTCGGTTCCAGCTTGGCATGGCAGTCTGCAGCCCAGTGGCCCTCCTTCCCACATCGGAAACATGCTCTGGTTTTGGGTTTTGCCGCTGATCTTCCCTTCAGGGGTTTTAAGGTTTCTTGAGGCCTGGTAGGGGGGGGACTCCTCAAGACAAAGCCCCCCCGGCGTCTGTTTCGGGTTAGGTCAATCTCCACCTCTGCTGCCAGCACGTACCACTGCTGCAGCTCCCCAGGGTCTCTTCTGGCCACGCAGCATTGATAAACATCTTCATTTAGCCCATCCTTAAAAACCTCTATCAGGGCTCCCTGGGACCAGCCGCGGATATGGCACGCCAGCTCTCTAAACTCCTGGGTGTAATCAGCTACTGACCTTCGCCCCTGATTTATGGTTTTCATCCTGATTCTAGCCTTGCGTTCAGCTAGGGGATTTTCAAATCTGGTGCGCAATGCTGTCATGAACTGGTTATAATTCAGCAGTTGAGGGGCATTATCATTATGCAAAGTCACCATCCACTTTGCAGCCGTTCCCTCCAAAGCCCTGGTCACACACCTGACTTTGGCCGCTTCTGAGGAAAAATCCTGCCCATACTCCTCCATGTGGCTCCAAACTTGTGCTAGGAAAAACCCCAATTCCTGGGGGTCCTCTCCATATTTTACTTCCAACGGAGGCACTCTTGCAGCTCTACGCCTTCTGGCAATTATCCCCCCAGCCGGGGGGCCCTGTGCTGCTGCTGCTGCCTGTTGCGCTGGCCCAGGTTGATTTATGGCGGGGGCTGCCCTGATTCTTCTGCCTGGGGTTACCTCCCCCTCTTCCCCCTTGTACCTTTGATCAGCTGGAACCTCTCCGGCAGCTTCATGTGAAAATTGCTCGGCTTGCATTAGTGAGAAGCCTCTCCGTTCCTTCTCCTGCCATGGTTCATCTTTCCCTCGGCGACGGGTTGTGGTCACTCCTGGAGGGGGCCTTTCCTCAGGATCCTTCCAACCGACTCCCAGGGACCATTTAGGCTTCACAGCTGGGGTTTCGTCAAGACTTAGCTCAGCTAAGAAGTCAGTCTCTTCTGCTCCCTCCATCAGCAGGGATTCAGGTCCTCCAGTCGCTCCCTGGCCTTCTCGGTCACTGGCTGGGCTAGACATCGTTTGTTAGCAAACCCCCTCGGAAGAAAATTTGGGTTTTCTCCGGGTGGGCTGGTAAAAGTGAGATTCAGAATAATGTCAGCTGGTGCTCCATTCAATATCCAAGAAAGAAACACTTAAACTCCATTTTGTTAGAGTAAAGATATCTTTTACTGGAAATCAAAGTGGTAGCAACAAAGGAATTCTGAATCTGAAGAAATGAGCGCGAAAAACACATATACAAAGTGATGGCAACGTTCCCACCCCCAACAGTCCATATTGCTCCTCCAATGAGGAAGTATGCATAGCATCATGTGGGCATCTTCAGGTGGTGATGAGGCCTCTGTCCGTTGACCTTGGCATAGTTTGATAAGGAGTCGCAGTTGCGCATAGCAAGGAATAGAAAAGCAAGGAATAGAAACTTAAGTAAAACTCCCCCTCCCCTAGATATACAGTTTCGTTTCCTACACACTCCAGCACGCTTCCCAAATATATCATAGCCCATTTCCCCCCTCCCGTTACTTATGGCAGCCGAAAGATGCAAAGCAGAGAAAAAGAAATAAAGGAAGAAATCTTGAAGGCTGACACCGAATCCCCTTCGCCAGGGGGGTTCCGTAACAGAATAAAACGGGGCACCTTCCAGGTGGGGTGAGGGGTGGGGGCTGCATTCCAGAGGAGGAAGAGGAAACTTAGCATAAATATTAAATGTGGTGGGAAGAGGCTCAAGGCGGCTCCTCCCTTCTAATCTGCACATAATATGTGTCTTGTTGATGGCAATCCGCTTTGATCTGGTTAGATTCTGTTTCTAGGCGTGAAATCCCCTTGGGGGAATCACTCTTTCTTCTCAGATCCTGACCTTCCTGACTTACGGGCGTGCCCGGCTCTACATAGGTAGTTCTCAACTTATGACCATAATTGACTCCCAAATTAGGGCTGCTCCTGGCACTTTGAGGGATTTCCTGGAGAGAAAATCCTGGGATTTTGAGGCACAAATTTATGGCCGCAGAAGGCAACATCAGACCATTTCCGAGGCCGACCCATGAAAAGACTATTATGGGGTGTCCGTGGAGAGACTCAGCCATTGAAGTCAGTGGTCGCCAACCAATGGGCCAGGGGATCGGTGGTCCATGAGAAAATTTTGCTGGTCCACAGAGAAATGTCCCCCCTCCAAGCAATTAATCCAGGCTGCGCGGGAACACAAGACTTGCGTCACTTGCATTGCAAACAACAGGAGGTAGTGAGGGGAGGGGGGAAAGGGAGGAGGGGGGGAACTTGCCCCACTCGCCCTCCTGCACCTGACCTGGCCACCGGGCTGCTTCTTTCCGCTTCTTCCTTCTTCTGCTTTTGGCTGCACGCAAGGAAAGCAGCCAAAGTCTTTCTTTCTCTCCCCCAAACTCTGCCAAAAATGAGTCTTGGGGACCCTGCAAGGCCTCCTGCTCCAAGAGGCTGCGCCGGCAAAGACTCATTTCTGGCGGAGTTTGGGGGAGAGAAAGAAAGGCTTCTGCGGCTTCTGCTGCTTTCCTTGCACGAAGCCAAAAGTCTCTCTCTCTCTTTCTCTGAGAACGGAGCTGGAGACGATATCCTGCGATCCCAAATAAAGAACGATCGACCGGTAGGAAAACGGGGTGGGAATTTTCCTGCATAGTTTTTCGAGGATTTTCCCAGGGTCTCAGGTCCACGGGATTTAAAAGTATGAGTTTGGGGGTCCCTGAGATCCAAAAGGTTGGCGACCCCTGATCTAAGTCATGGTTGCCCCAAAGATAACTGGACTTCTTTGTGTTTTTCCCCCCCTTGAAAACATTTCACTTCTCACCCAAGGAGCTTCTTCCCTTCTGACTGAATGGCGGGCAAGGGAAGGATTGATATTCTTTGCAGGCTTCTGCTTGTCGGCTCCCTGGATTGGTTGAGACCATCTGGGGGTTAATCTGTAACCTCAGGATCACCCTGAATCAGAGTGAAAATGGATGTGAATCTTTTTGGGACTGCTAACAAGTGTGTTGTAGAGGTTATCCTCAACTTACTACCAAAATTGACCCCCAAATTTCCGTTGCTAAGTGAGACAGAAAGATAACAGATAAACAGAGTTGGAAGGGACCTTGGAGGTCATCTAGTCCAACTCCTGCCCTGCCCAAGCAGGAGACCCTTTATCATTCCTGACAGATGACAATCCAGTCTCTTCTTGGAAGCCTCCAGGGATGAAGCTTCCACAACTGCTGAATAACAGAATAATAACAGATTGACAGAGTTGGAAGGGACTTGGAGGCCATCTAGTCCAACCCCCCACACAAGCAGGAGACCCTATATCATTTCTGACACATTGTCTCTTCTTGAAAGCCTCCAGGGATGAAGCTCCCACAACTTCCAAAGGCAACTTCTGTTCCATCGGTTGATTGTTCTCACTAATAATTTCTCCTTATTTCCAGGTTGAATCTCTCCTTGTTCAGTTTCCATCCATTCTTCCTTGTCTGGCCTTTGGATGCCTTGGAGAATAGCCTGACCCCTTCCTCTTCTCTGGGGCAGCCCCTCAAATACTGGAAGATGCTCTCCTTCTTATTAGGTGATTTAACATGCCAGTGTTGTGGGAATTAGTTGAAAACTGTCTTTGTGTCTGGTTGTTTTGGCATGCAATGATCTATAGAGGCATCCTGAGGGTAGAAGTTGAAACAGTTTATGTCCAGGATGTGAGGAGGCTGTACATATTAATTTGTTTGTCAAACATGTACAAGATAATAATACCTTATGCCACCAGACTTGAAATTCTAGACCTAGAAAATGTAGAACTACGCCGCCTTCAGCCCGAGCTAATTATAATATATAAAATCATACATTGCAATGTCCTACCTGTCAGTGAATACTTCAGTTTCAACCATAACAACACAAGAGCACACAATAGATGCAATCTCAAGGTTAACCGCACCAAACTTGATTGCAGGAAATACGACTTCAGCCACAGAGTGGTCAATGTCTGGAATACTCTACCTGACTCTGTGGTTTCTTCCCTAAACTCCAAAAACTTTAACCATAGACTGTCTACTATTGACCTCCTCCCCCCTTTCCTAAGAGATCTGTAGGGGGCCTGCATAAGCGCACCAACGTGCCTACCGTCCCTGTCCTATTGTTTCTTTTATTATATGTATCCATGTATTCATAACTATGTTTTTACTTATACCTATCATCTTGTAAGCAATTGACAAACCAAATAAAAAATAAAAATAAAAGTAGAATCCCATTTTGTGCTCCGGTGGATGGTGAGAATCGAAATGTTGTAAATACTGATCTCTCTCTCTCTGTGGGTTTTTTCTACAGGTAATCCTCGTCTTACAACACTTCGTTAGTGACTATTCAAAGTTACAACATCACTGAGAAAAGTGACTCATGACCTTTTTCACACTTACGACTGTTGCACCCTCCGCATGGTCACGTGATCAAAATTCAGGTGCCTGGCAACTGTCTCATACTTATGACGGTTGCAGTGTCCCAGTGTCCCCTTTTGCGACCTTTTGACAAGCCAAGTCAAGGGGAGGCCAGATATATTTATTTTATTTATTTATTTTATTGGTCTTTTATACTGCCCCCTCTCCCAACGGGACTCGGGGCGGTGTACAGCCAGGTAAAATGCAATGAAAAATACAATATTTAAAAACAGTTAAAAAGATTAAATAGGATGGCTAATAAATAAAAGCAATCAAAGGTTACAAATTTAAAAATTAAAACCATTTAAAACCAATTAAAACCCAGAAGGAACTCTAGGCCAGACCGGCTTGATGGAATAAGTGGGTTTTCAACGTGCGCCGGAAGGTCAAAAGGTCAGGGATGGTCCTCATCTCTGGGGGTAATTCGTTCCAGAGGGAGGATGCTCCCAGAGAGAAGGCCCAGACCCTCGGGGTCGCTAGCCGTACAGCTGGCGGCACCCCAAGGAGGCCCACTCTATGGGAGCGCACTGGGCGATGGGAGGCCGATGGTGGCAGTAGGTGGTCCCGTAAGTACCCAGGTCCCGAGCCATGGAGCGCTTTAAAGATGGTCACTAACACCTTGAATCGCACCCGGAAGGCCACCGGGAGCCAATGCAGCTCGCGCAAAAGTGGTGTAACATGGGAGCTATGAGAAACCCCCAAAACCACCTATGATCTCGAGGAGCTCAGGCAGGGCCGATGTCACATAGCAGGGAGCCAGGTATGTGATCAACAGGCCCACCTGAACCCCGGAACCACATTTCACAAAAAGGGATTCACATCCGGTCGTCTGAGGGACAGTGGATTCCCTAGGATCTAGATCCTCCCGAATAACCACCGCAACCCCCCCACCCCTCTCCTGGGCCCTCGGTCGATGAAAGGCCCAAAATCCGATCGGGCACATCTCCACTAGGGGAACACCCCCTTCCTGTCCCAGCCAGGTCTTGGTGATTTATTTATTTATTTATTTATTTTTATTTATTTTTAGGTTTTATATACCGCCCTTCTCCCGAAGGACTCAGGGCGGTGAACAGCCAACTAAAATATATAGACAAATATAAATTGTTAAAAAAGAATTAAATCCTAGGCTGTCCCTATAAAAATCTAAAAAACCCCAATTAAAATAGATTAAAACTTTGTACACCCATCCCAACTAATCTAAAAACCCCATTTAAAATCCCATTTGAGTCAGCTCAGGCCGGCCTGCTCGAAGAGCCAAGTCTTCAGGTCACGTCTGAAGGCCCTCAGGTCACTTGTCGTTCGTAGTCTAGGGGGCATCCCGTTCCAAAGGGCGGGTGCCCCCACAGAGAAGGCCTTATTCCTCGGGGTCACCAGGCGGCACATAGAAGGTGTTGGGACCCGGAGGAGACCCTCTCTGTGGGAGCGCACCGGTCGGTGGGAGACTACTGGCAGAATGCGGTCTTGTAAGTATCCTGGTCCGATGCCATGGAGCGCTTTAAAGACCAAAACCAATACTTTAAAGCGAACCCGGAAGGCCACCGGCAACCAATGCAGCTCGCGCAGGAGGGGCGTCACGTGGGAGTATCTCGACGCCCCCATAACTACCCGTGCGGCTGCATTTTGTACCAGTTGATGCTCCCTCTTCCTCAATTAAATCATAAATGAGGGGAGCTTTATTGATTACGGACCTGGCGTTGCATAACATCAGCCGAAGACCCGGGGCCGGATCATTCGGACAACCCAGGGAATGGGAAGTGACCCGGGGATCGGAGCACGCCACCGCTCATAAACAGAGAGGGCAAGCTCCCGAAACATAATAAGGCCCCCTGTCCACGCCATACCTGCCTCTCCCATTGATTGTGTGGATAACCATCCCCTCCTCCCCCCGGAGAGAAACCCCCATCCTCGATTTAACCACCCCCGCCCCCAAAACCTCCTGGTCGCACGTAACCCCCGGTCTGGCCCTTGTCTCAGATGGGTGGTCCCCCAAACCCAGCCTGGTCACCCTCCCTAACACCGCTAAAAATCTAAAAAGAAAGGAATATAATTGGGTACGCTTCCCTTGGTTGTGCCACCTCTCAGGATTCCAAAATCCGTCATCAAGGTATGCCCTAGAAAAGTCGGGGGGGCACCTCAATGAAAGGGGGAACGTTCTGAGGGCCCACAGCTCTGCCGTTGAATAGGTGAACAGCCCAGTTAAACGGTGGCTTAACAACCATGTGACTAATTGAACAACTGCAGAGATTCACTTAACAACGGTGGCAAGAAAGGTTGTAAAATGAGGCAAAACTCACTTAGAAACAAATGTTGGGCGCAATTGTGGTCGTAGGTTGAGGACTACCTGCAAGACTTCTGTCTTCCTTACCGTGTACCACACGGTATAAGAAAGTCAGGCTGTTTTCCTTACCATCTTCCTGTCTGAACTTCCGTTGATGGGTCCACAACGTTGATGTGTTTGGCGAAGACTTTCACGTCTCGTGTTTTAATCGTGACTCACCTGTTACCTATTTCAGTGAGTGGGTGGAATCCCTGTGAAGGAGCTCAAGGCTTTGATTTCTACCTCTTCCGTGTAGATTGGACATGATGGGGGACACAGGGGAGCCCACAGTGCAGCCGTGGTTTTGACTGTCAAACCATTGCAATATTTGAAATATTGTACGTGGTGGCCAGGCCACCTATTTCAAATGCAAAGGGTGGGGTTGTGAAAGTTTTTATTTAAAGAAAGAAAGACAGGTAGGAAATCGACTTGTTTGCCTATGTACTCCTCTGGACAGCAAAGGGGATTAACAACAGGGGGCCAATACAAAAAGCTCCTTTGCTTGCAAAAAACTGCCCTAAATACCAATCATTAGATTAAAAATACCTGCAAGCCGGAGTTACAAATCAGGCAGGGTGCCAGAGCACCTTGAGGAATTAAAATAGTTAAAATGCAGTAATAAGTATCAGCAGGCAATTCTTGTTCATAAAGTGAAACTCTTTAGCAGAGATGTCATTTAAGCTCTCTAGAAAGAGCACACCCAGGAAAAGCAATCCTTAGATCCATTTGCACCACTTAAAGATACCAGCTGGTCTCACTCATCTCACAGGATATCCTAAGGACTCATCCAGATTTAAGAAAAGGTCACATGCCCTCCAGAAAGGCACTAAAAAAAATCAGTGCCAAGCTTGCATCCTGCCTCTTGGAAGTACACCCCAAAAGTACAGTGCCAGATAACCACTAAAGCTGTGAAGGAAGACCCCATCCCCAGATAGAAAAAGAAACCACGAGGCAGTAAAAATTCAAACACAATGCAAATTATTAAATCACAATAGTAGCTGTTGCTTGTTGAAGCTGAATAGAGGAAATTATTCCATCATTAAACACAGGATTAAACGTCACCAAGCACAGAATTAACCTTCACTAAAATCGAGTTTTAGACCAAAATCAAAACTCAGAAAGGGTAGGTAAACTCATGTTTGAATGTCAATCTTTCTAGCTAGCCAAGAAGTCACTCATCTTGGTTCCCTGTCACTAAAAGCTTTGCTTCATTATTCAATTATTTCTTCAAAGTGCTGATTGTCCAGGGAAATATTTCCTCCCAACAGCAGTGTAAAAATCTTAAAACAACCCTTCCCCTTTAAGAAAGTCAAGCCCCAGAAGCTCCAGAGACAGGAAGTCTAGGCATACTGGCAAGAATGTAATAAGAGTGGAAAAAACAAAAGGAGAATGCTTCTGACTACCGGTTCTCCAAACTGCTTAGAAAGTTAACAAGGGGTTCTATAGAACCAGTCAGAACCGGTAGAAAAGAGAGACCAACAACTGGATGGAGTTTGTTTCTTTATTGAAAAGATTTTTATGCCCAACGCTGGGCAACTCACCACCACAAACCCCACGATACTTCCCAGTTTTTAAACTTCCCGGAAATTCAACGCTCGTCTCAGCCACAGCGCAACCCCTGAGTAGTTTCCAGATTCCCTGCCGTTTGATCTCCCAGGTTAATTGGATGCACAATTTCGGTTACCCCAAACTCCGTTTCTGACCCTTCCCAACTTAAGTGGTCAGTCCCAGAAGACTCTCGCTGAATTCCCAGAGCATCTTGGCCAGGTGGTCATCGCGGGCCTGTGGCCATGGCTCCGAGAGGTGGCAGTCCATAAAATACTGCCCGCTCAGGCTCTCGATGCCCTCCTCGGTGGCGCAGTAGATGGAGGTCTGGGCTCCTGTGTCGCAATCTTGTTTGAATGCCTGGCTTAAATAAAGGAACCAAAATAACCACCGCGAACTGGAGTAACCAATTTCTGTTCTAACAGGTCCTGGAAGAAAAAGAGAGTTGGTTGTGTGAACGACCTCAGATGGAAAGAAGCACCTTCCAGAGTGACCAAGGTGGAGGAGAAAAGGAGATAGCAAATAAGCCCTTCAGCCTTGGGGCAACTTCTAAATATTTTTCAGAAGACCCAAAACTGAAGTGAGTGGACAATGGTGCAAAAGGAGTGTGTGTGTTTGTGTGTGTGTTTCTCCTCTTCCTCACAGATACTACTAAGATGGGTGGAATATTAATTAAACATGGCCGATATTTTTGGAGCTAAAAGAAGGAGGGAGCCATGTTTCATTTCAGTGTTTGCAATAAGCTCTGATCCCCATCTCGTTGGAAATCAGGAAGAGGGTAGCACCTCAACATTCAAAGTAAACTAAGATACATACAAGATAAATGCAGACTCCCTGTGAAAGGAAATGGATTCACTATCTGAGAGTTAAGTTTTGGTTGTAATATTTAGGAAACTATTTTTTATCTTTTAAATATGTGATATAATGATGTGAAGCTTTGAATTCCTCCATGATTACATGTTAGATATTATATAACAATGGTTAGATATGGGTTTTTTTAATAAAGTTAATAACATTTAAAGATGCTTAAACCATCATAGTGGTGGAGATATTTTAATGGGGTCGCATTGTGTAACATCCACGTGAAAGATAGTTTTTAATTGTTCAATTAAAAATTGAAGTTCAATAAATTTAGGACAAGGATACTCCACATGGTACATATAGCATTAAAAGTGGAAATCGGTTAGAAATCAAATAATGAGAATTTCGGGAATAACAACGCAGAATCCTTGTAGTATTGTTGACACACACACATTAAATAATATTACATAACTAGCTCCATACCTGTGCTTCGCTGCGAAACTATGTGATCGGGCTTAGTTTTGGGGAGGAAAATAAGGGGGGGAAAATTCTGCCTCTGCCTACCAGCATCCATCGGTATTCATCTGCCTGGCGTCCTGTCAGTATGTGAGAGAGTTGAGGGCTGTTTGGAAACTGAAACAGTATTTGCTGTGTGAGCAAGAAAGAGACAGCAAGGAGCCTGGGCTGGGCTTAGCTCAACTGTTCTGTACTAAAGCTGCTTGGTGCTGTGAAACTGAAAGTGAAACTCCTCTGCTTGTGTTTTGCATTTGGAAGAGATTTCTTTCCAGGTGGGGAGGGGGAGTAGAACTCCTTAGCATCAGAGCGTATTAATAATAATAATAATAATAATAATAATAATAATAATAATAATAATAATAATAATAATAATAATAATAATAATATAGGGAATGCTCTAAATGTTCTGAAGGTCATTTCGAAAAATCCTTTCTTACTGAACTCCTAGAAGCCAAGAGGAACCTACGGGCCAAATTTCCAAGTTTGTTCTGGAGATTTTTGTGATGATGCGTGAGGGGCATTTTGCTCTCATATATAGAGATGATATTCTGTCTGTTCCCGGAGTTGGTTAAAATATGTTATCCGATATCTGACTATGCACATAATAATGGCGGTAAGAATTGCGTTAGCAATTCCGTCTGATTTGTAAAATTCTGGAATGTGCAGAGATGGATAGACTCACAATGAAATTAAAGGATAAAGAAGACTCAGAATATTACTCAATTTGGAACATTTGGCATCAATGGGTAGACAGTAAAACATGAAAAATACAGATTAAAAGAGGAAATAAAATTGGCATATTGTTATATAGTAGGACCAATGAGAAACTGTTGAAATCAAGAAACTGCCAGAAAATGGAGATCTATGTAAATATTCATATTTAATTTATAATATGTATGTAGTTATACCTATATTGTACACTGAAAAATATATAACATATCTTCTCTTATGGCTATGGAATAGAGAGCACAGTATATAGACTATAACTATGTAGATTTATCTCTGATTTATTTCTTTTTAGATATATCTGTACTTAGTGTTAATATGACATTTTTCTTTTTTGAACCAATGACTTATATACACGAATCACTTTTTGTCAATATTATTAAGGCACTGTGAATTAGTATTACCAATACTAGAAATAACTGTCAAGTACTAATTGTATGTATTGTATTTATTGTACTGTCAAAAAATGATGCTGAAAGATATCAACACATCTCCTATTATAGAAATTTTTGGAATTTTTTAAAAATATTTTGAATTTTTGTAAACTTTTTAATATTTTCAATTTCAATAATTTTTTAAAATTAAAGAAAAAAAAAAGAATTATGTGTCTCAGAGTTGGCTACAACCAGGTCATGCCGGCATGTTAACTCCCAATAAATCCTGTTATGTTTGGAAGTTTGGCTCGAGGCTCATAATTTAATTGGGGTAAATGCCAGAATCCTGACACTGGACTTCCACTCACCTGGATGAACCGCGTAGCAGGTGACGTTGGTTCCTTCCAGCTGGTTGGCCAACTCTTTGGCGTGAAGAATGTTGGCTAGTTTGCTGTTGCCATACGATTGTAAAGCTTTCCACAATTCCTCTCCTGGTTTGTGGATGGTCTGAAAGTCGATCTTCCCATAGGCATGCAAAATCGAGGACAGAATTACGATCCGGCTCGGGGCGCAGCGCTTCAGCCGGTCCAGGAGCAGGTGGGTCAGCAGGAAGTGGCCCAAGTGGTTGACCTGGAAGATCTGGTCAAAGCCATCAGCGGTTTGGCCAGCCTTCATCACGCCTGCCAGAAAAGTAAGCGGATTACAGATAGTCCTTGGCTTACAACACGTCACTTTGTGATAATTCGATCTTACAACTGATGTAATTGCCAAAGAGATTTATGCTGGGGTGGGATCTGACCAGTTTAACGACCAGTTCGTTGATTTATGATTTGCTTCCCTCCACGCTGCACATGTGTGTAAATCTTCCTCAGCTTGCTGCCTGGACAGCTGAGAAGCGCTGCATGCAGGGAAGCAGCGTTTGAAAAAGCATTTTTTCCTGCTTTTTCAACCGCAGCTGTGCCTCACAAGGCAGATGAGGTTGAAACACCAGGAATAAAGGTCAGGTAAGAGCCCGGGTGGGCATGTGTGCCAAAACAGCAGCAGACATAGAACTGGTTCTATGTCTGCTGCTCTTCAGAGCTACTGGTTCTACAGAGCCGGACAGAACCGCTAGAATCCCACCCCTGGATTTATGTGTCAACTTATAAAACATTCTCTGCCTGTTTTAGTGGTTGCCATAAAAAAGGGGGGCTGGAAGGAAATCTGGAAGAGCAGGGCAGCAGTTTTGAAGCGAAAGTACATTCTAACTCTTATCTTTAAAAGATTGTAACTAAGCTTCCAGAGCTTTTGCCCGTGAATATATTTAATTGGAGAACGTGAATGATGACACCCAGCCCATGAAGCAGAGGTGGTCTTCAGCAGGTTCTGACCAGTTCTGGAGAACCAGTAGCGGAAATTTTGAGTAGTTCGGAGAACTGGCAACTACCAGCTCTGACTGGAGATTTTACGGTATCCTTCCCCTGCCACGCCCACCAAGCCATACCCACAGAACCAGTAGTAAAAAAATTTGAATCCCACCACTGCCGTGAACGTGCTCAGTTGGAGAATCTGGTTTATGAGACACCCAGGGGGGAGGTGACTAAATTACATATCTCAGAGTTGGCTTCATACAGGGCAATGCCAGTATGTTGCCTCTAATAAATCCTTTAAAGTTTTTTGAAATTTGGCTCGAGAATCATGATTTAATTAGGGCGATTGCTGGAATTCTGACATCACGATTCGGTTCCAAAGTTCCAGTGGCTCCTCCTTGGGGTCACATGATCACATTCTGGGCGTGTGGCGAAGGGCCTGTGTTTGGCAATGTGTCAAGTGACCCGTGATTTGCAACATTTTTGTCACAAAAGGCATTTACTTGCTGTTTTTAGCAAAAACACCTGATAGTGAACATTCAGTTCGCTTAACCACCACCTCAGAAAAGGCCAGAAAATCGTGATCACAAGGGATGACTCTCTGTAGCATCAACACAACTTACAAAAACAATTGGCAGACTCCATCACGGTCATAAGTCAAGGACTACCTGTAAGGCACTCAGTTTGGTCTAGTGGCTGAGGCAGGTGTCTTTTTAAGTCAGTTACGTCAGTTTGGTCTCGTGGTTAAAATGGGAGGCCATGAGTTCAAATCTTGCCTGCGCCATGAAAGCCAGCTGGGTGACTTTGGTCCAATCACCAGGAGACAGTGAGTTCTAGCTCTATCTTAAGCACGAAACCAGCTGGATGACTTTGGGCTAGTCTCGCTTTGTCTCTCTCTCTCTTTGTCTCTGTCTCTCTCAGCCCAACCCACCACACAGGGTTGTTGTGGGAAAATAGGAGGGGGAAGGCATATTGGATCTTTTTGCCACCTTGAGTTACTCATAAAAATATTAATAACGGCAGTATAGGAAAAATGTACAGACGCAAATAGGAGACAGCTGCATCTCAAGTTATGGCCAAATCCGCAAAGGGAGAGAAATCCCGGAGAATCCCCCCTCCAATCTCCCCCCCTCCCTTCCCCCTCCGGAGACCCTGGGGAGGGTCTGCTGTGGCCCCACCTGCGTTGTTGATGAGGATGTCCAGACGGGGCTCCGATGCTAAGAAGGTCTGCGCAAAATCTCGCACGGAGTTCAGGTTGGCCAGATCCAGGATCATCAGGATCACCTCCGAGTTCCCGCTTTCCTGTAAAAGCAGCGGGAGGAATCCTGAGCTTCGGGATCCGGTGTGGCTTCAAAGGCAGATCCCAGTTTATTCACCTTCTATGTAGGTCTGCTCACCTCCCAGCAATCTCTCTGGGTGGTGCACAATAAAACAATACAGCCAGTCCTTGACTTACAACCATTCATTTTGCGACCGTTCAAAGTTACAATGCCAAAAAGTGATTTACGACCGACTATCTCACAGCACCCCCAGGGTCAGGTGATCAGAATTTGGGTGCTTGGCAACCAGCAATATTTTCAATGGTGGCAGGGTCCTGGGATCATGTGATCACTATTTTTTATCCTCTTTGTAGACTTCAGTTCAGCATTCAATACCATCATTCCAGACACTCTTCTAAGTAAACTAAACCAACTAGCAGTACCTGAACACACTTGTAAGCGGATCATAAGCTTCCTAACAGACAGGAAGCAGCGGGTGAAGCTAGGCAGAATCACACCTGATACCTGTACAATCAGCACAGGGGCCCCCAAGGCTGTGTGCTATCTCTACTTCTCTTCTCCCTATATACCAATGACTGCATCTCAAATGATCCATCTGTTAAAATACTGAAATTTGCTGATGACACAACAGTCATTGGTCTTATTCGAGACAACGATGAATCTGCATACAGACAGGAGGTTGTACAACTTGCCTTGTGGTGTAACCAGAACAATCTGGAACTGAGCACACTCAAAACCGTAGAAATGGTGGTAGACTTTAGAAGAAATCCTCCCATACTACCACCTCTTATAATACTAGACAACACAGTATCAACCATAGAGACCTTCAAATTTCTAGGTTCTACTATATCACATGACCTAAAATGGACACCTAACATCAAAAACGTCATCAAAAAAGCACCACAAAGAATGTTCTTTCTGCGCCAACTCAGGAAGCTCAAAATGCCCAAGGAGCTGCTGATCCAGTTCTACAGAGGAATTATTAAGTCTATCATCTGCACCTCTATAACTGTCTGGTTTGGTTCTGCAACCCAACAGGACCGACACAGACTTCAGAGGATAATTAGGACTGCAGAAAAAACAATTACCACCCACCTGCCTTCAATCGAGGACCTGTATACTGCACCCTGAGTCTAAAAGAGGGCTGTGGAATTATTTACAGACCCCTCACATCCTGGACATAAACTGTTTCAACTCCTTCCCTCAAAATTGGGTCTGGCTGACTTAACAACCGTCATGACTGTTTCTGCTGAATCCCTAGGAAAGAAAAACCCTCGACTCCCTAGAATCAGAGAAAAGGTACTTTTACTAGGAAAGAACTGGATGAAAGCCAAGTCAGGCAAGATCTGAAGCAAACACGCCCGAAGCCCCAAATTGAAAGAAACAAACAAAGTCAACACGGGGGACTCACTTAAGAACCATGTGATTCGCTTAACAACTGCAGTGATTTGCTTAACAAAAAGGTTTTTTATGGCAAAAAGCACATAAAATTCAGTGTGGCTCACTTAACAACCATCTAATTTAGCAAGGGGCATGCTGGCCACAATTGAGGTCATAAATCGAGGACTGCCTGTACACAGCCACCAATCTTATAATCAACTCTGGGCAGCTCTGAATCAAAAGCTAAAACAACATAAAAATCGTAATAAAACTATAAACCTGGAAAGAATGCTCGAATAGATATCGGTGACCTTCTGGCTGGAGAGGATCTCTAATGGGAGAACGGGACAGTGATGGACCGGTGCAGGTGTGCATTGTGAGAACATTAAAGGCAGCCCCTTCCAAACACGGAAACAGCAGCTCCAAACGTGGTGGCGGCTCAGGCAGAAGGGCAAGCAACAGCAGCGGGCGCCGAAGGTCTCAGGTCTGCAGCCAAGGTGCTTGGCGGGAGCAGGGAGCTCTCCGTGCTCCGCCATGATTGCCCATTAGGAACGCCTGGTGGCGAGGCATGGCTGCCCCTGGGCCGCTCCTAACGGCAACTTGAGCCCTTCCCCTCATTTCGCATGTTTTAAAATAGGCCTAAATTTGGGAGGAGGGGCTTAATTTCCCTTTTTGCCTAGAAAACATGCTGTGTCTTCCTATTGGGGGGGGGGGGCAGTATTGTTGGAGAAACACAGTAGTTTGTATCCTTCTACCAGTATGTTCCAGTCATGGGTTTCATCCCACGAAGTTTCTGTTATTCCAACTATATCATATTTACCTTCATGTATTCGCAGTTCGAGTTCACCCTGTTTGTTCCCCAGACTTCGTGCATTTGTATATAGGCACTTGAGATCTTTATGTCTGACACTGTATTTACTGTCTACATAACCTGTGTTGTGCCTGCCTGGCCCTACTTTCTGGCCACCTGTTTGATTAGTGCACATAGTATGGCACTCACTATTAAATGCTTGGTTTTGGTTGGCATCAAGGTTGATAATCTTACCTGCACAAACATCTATTTTGCATGCACTGGTATCCTTATTAGTTTTAGGTTGCTGGGGACAGAAATGTTCTGTATCCATTAATTCTCTGTCCCCACTGTTCAGTTTAAATGTTTATCCAGGAAATCTGTGAATTTAATGCCAAGTAACTCAGTCCCTTTCTTTGATGGATGCAAACCATCTCTTTTGTACAGTTTTTCATTGGACCAGCTGCAGACATCATGACTAATAAAAACCAAAGCCTTTTACATCACTCCTTTAGCCACACATTAAACTCCGCTACACGCTGCCCTTTCCCTCTTTGTTCCTTGTATACTGGTAGAACCTCTGAAAAGATAAGCCGACAGCCCTTATTACTAAGTTCATACCCCAAACTCTGGAAGTCTTTCTGAACAGAAAGCACATCCTTCTGGGACAGATCATTTGTACCAAGATATATAATAGCATCAACATCACAGTCCTTGCTGGCATTCTTGACTATCTTAAGAATACGTCTCTTGTCTCTGCCGGCAGTAGCACCTGGTAGACACCTGACCTCTTTCAAAACCTCCGTATCCTTTCCTAAATTTACATCCCTTACAATTGAGACCCCAGCCAGAAGGTGGCTTCCCTTTTTGGATGCCTTGCTCTTCTTGTGTGACTGGTGTGTAATATACCTGATTCACACTTTCTCCTTTCCAAAGTAAGTTCTTCTTCTAGGACCATGATCCCCGGCTTACTTGAGTTATCGTTATCACAACTACCTTGACCTGTCACTTTAGTGTCCCTATTAAGGTCAGCAAGGGCCCTGTTTCTGTTGTGCTGGGACACAGCAAAAGCTTTGCGTTTATCGTCCACAGCTCTCACCCTGCCAGATCCCACGGCTGTCCATACTGCCCTTTTCTGTAGGATCTTTGTGGCAGTGGGGGCTGGCTCAATACATGGCTGGATTGGGCACCTAATTTCTGCTTGGAGAGCACAGATTAGAGATTCTAGGTAGGTAATCTGTCCATGTAGACTGGTAATTTTTTTACAAAGAGGACAGTATCCAAGTTTGAAAAGAGTACGGCGAAAGACAGCTGTAAAACAAGCATTACACTGAACTAAGCTGGTCATTTTGAAATAAAATAAAGTCACAATCTCAAGCGCACGAACCCGAAATGTCTTATTGGTATTCTTGGTTTATAGTTATATGATTCGCTATCTTTCTCCTTTCTACTCTCCCTCTGCTTCCTTCACAAGCAGCCTTCGTGTGAAGATCTTGTAAAGCAACTTGGTTTAAATGCTGTCCAGGTATAAATCGGAGGAGTGTAAAGATATTTAATTTAATAGCTGGAACAGTTGTAGTTGAGTGCTGGTTTCAGCATGAGGCAATCCGCGCTCTGATTGGTTGCCTGGGTGTAAAGGGGGAGTTTCCCTTTTTCCCGCCTTTTTCTCCTGTGGGCTCTGTATGCTGCTTATATTTACCTCACGATGTTCCTTTGCTGCTGACTATCTTGTCTGCTGTAGTTACAGATGTTAAATATACGTATTTATATAAAACTACAAGTTTGTATCAGTGTCTCTGATCTCATTTGGACGTTTGCTGTGCAGTTGCCTGACCCAGATCCAACAAAACCAGTGCCAGGAATGCAGCTGGCCCTCAAAATATGGAGCCGCCTGAGTAGAACCAGGCCAGGCCGTGACAGAATTCAAGGCAAAGCTCTTTAAGTGGGGAACGGCCCAGAGTCCCACAATGAGACTGTTATGCATTTGCTGGAAGAGTAAAGTGTACAGTTGCAGTTGATTGGTTGGAGAGTGGTGGCTCCTGCATGAGACAATCCGCGCTATGATTGGTTGCCGTGGGTGTAAAGGGGGAGTTTTCCTTTTTCCCGCCTTTTTCTCCTGTGGGCTCTGTATGCTGCTTATTTACCTCACGACGTTCCTTTGCTGCTGACTATCTTGTCTGCTGTAGGTACAGATGTTAAATATACGTATTTATATAAAACTACAAATTTGTATCAGTGTCTCTGATCTCATTTGGACATTTGCTGTTCAGTTGTCTGACCCTTGATCCAACAAAACCAGTGCCAGGAATGCAGCTGGCCCTCAAAACATGGAGCCCCCTGAGTAGAACCAGGCCAGGCCGGGACAGAATTCAAGGCAAAGCTCTTTGAGTGGGGAACGGCCCAGAGTCCCACAATGAGACTGTTATGCATTTGCTGGAAGAGTAAAGTGTACAGTTGCAGTTGATTGGTTGGAGAGTGCTGGCTCCTGCATGAGACATTCCGCGCTATGATTGGTTGCCGTGGGTGTAAAGGGGGAGTTTCCCTTTTTCCCGCCTTTTTCTCCTGTGGGCTCTGTATGCTGCTTATTTACCTCACGACGTTCCTTTGCTGCTGACTATCTTGTCTGCTGTAGTTACAGATGTTAAATATACGTATTTATATAAAACTACAAATTTGTATCAGTGTCTCTGATCTCATTTGGACGTTTGCTGTTCAGTTGTCTGACCCTTGATCCAACAAAACCAGTGCCAGGAATGCAGCTGGCCCTCAAAATATGCAGCCCCCTGAGTAGAACCAGGCCAGGCCGGGACAGAATTCAAGGCAAAGCTCTTTGAGTGGGGAACGGCCCAGAGTCCCACAATGAGACTGTTATGCATTTGCTGGAAGAGTAAAGTGTACAGTTGCAGTTGATTGGTTGGAGAGTGCTGGCTCCTGCATGAGACAATCCGCGCTATGATTGGTTGCCGTGGGTGTAAAGGGGGAGTTTCCCTTTTTCCCGCCTTTTTCTCCTGTGGGCTCTGTATGCTGCTTATATTTACCTCACGATGTTCCTGTGCTGGTGACTATCTTGTCTGCTGTAGTTACAGATGTTAAAATCTATGTATTTATATAAAACTATAAGTTTGTGTCAGTGTCTCTGATCTCATTTGGACGAACTGTGTAACATCTATCCCGTTGTGACTTTATAGGGCTATGTTATGATGGAGATTTTATCATGATTGTACCCTAACTTAATATTTCACTTCCTCTGTTGTATTGTCCACCCATTTTATATACATGTATTTGTTGATGCTTTATTTAACGATACATTTGTGTTTGTGTGTATAGTGTGTTTTATCTGTGTTGCATATCAAAGATTGCATGATTTCTTTAGATGCCATACACTAAATAAATGAATAAAAATCATCAGGAAAACACCTGGAAGTAGAAGAACAGAGGAAAGGAGAGAACCGCACGGCTTACCCGTCGGATGTCGTACATGGCGGATTCTCCTCTCGCTTTGTCGCGGCATGCCAGAATGACACGGGCGCCTCTCCGGGCCAGATCCACCGCTGTGGCCTTCCCGATCCCTGCATTTCCACCTGGGAAAGGGCAGAGAAAGGATTCACCGAGATCGCCCAGCCTTTGATGGGGATCCAGGAGCCAGGCCTGCATTCCTGTGCCGGCAGTTGTTGTGGTGTTGTGTAGTGAAGCATTACTTCCACAGTGTTTCTCAACCATGGCAACTTAAAGAGGGGTGGAATTCAACACCCAGAATCAAAAGCAAGCGACATCTTGAAGATGCCCAGGGCACGATTTTCACAACTGTTTCATAGCAGTCTGTGAGATTGGCATAAAAATAAACCAACAGACTTTTGATAATCTGATCCATAGGATGCTTTATTACATAAGATACCGCAGTACCGGATCCCTAACTCCCAAATAACCATTTTTAGGAGAAAGGAGATACTTCCATTTAGTGAATACAGCTTAAATAGGCTTTTCATAATTACATAAGACTTCCTGTTTTCCATACAGAGAAATTATAGAGGTTGTTATAAGAATGACATGGGTGTTCTTCCATAACTCCTCCCATGCATCCTTGGAAGTTCAACAACTTCAGATTTCCTGTTTTTCTTGCAACAATTACACAAGTGATCATTAATATCCCTATAATGTCAAAATGACCTTCTTATTAACCCAAGCCAAGATCAAATGATTTCCACAATCGGAACATTAGCAAAACAAGTTTCATAACCATTCTGATCTCTAACTGGTCACACAAAGAACAAATATGGCTTCAGTCTGGCTCTTTATATCCTCAGATGTATATGGCAAAGTTCCATATATAACACAGTCTTACGTCAACAAAGAAGAATGGCTTAAAATTATTCAGGTGTAATACAGATAGTCCTCGACTTACATTCATTCATTTAGTGACTGTTTGAAGGTACAACGGCACTGAGAGATGGGACATTGGCTCTGCAGACCATCAGTTTACTAACACGAGTTACTGAACAATTTGAAGGCCAATCCTTCCATTCATACATGGATAAGAGTAGCTAATTACTTCTCCTTTTTGTCTAGTTTGGAACAGCAACCAAATAGGATTTCTAGCTACAGGGAGATGGGGAGATCTAGTTCTGCATTAGGCACAAAGCCAGCTGAGTTACTTTGGGCCAATCATAAAGTCTAGTCCCAACTTAGGCAGGAAAACTGGCTGGATAACTTTGGCCCTACATCAGGTATCTTCATAACTCACATTTGTGATGAAGTTCTTGTATAATGACCAATCCTTTGTATATCAGCCTTGCAGGTAAAAGATGGTTCTTTTCCTAACCCATCATGTAGCGGTAAGCTGCAGTCCATGAGTCCAGGCAAGAATGGAGGGAAACCTCCCTCAACCCATCGAGGGTCAATTTAGTGACCAATCAGGATTACAGATGTGGCCACGTGACATGAACTACATTTCCCAGGATACTTTTAACTACATTTCCCATGATGCATTCCCTTAAGAGGACAGCTCACAATTCCTAAGTAAGTATCCCATTCCCATAGACTGGCTGGACAGCACACCTATCCCCCGAAGACGGAGTGGGGCAACCAAAGCAGAGCCAGGGACCATGTCATTAATGAGCCCTGGGAAGCCTGAAAAGCAGATTTCCAGGCCCCTCCTAGGCCAATGAAGTGTCAGCAACGTCTCAAGAGGAGTATAAGAGCTTCTAATGTTTGAGGGGTTGCCACAAAGAAGAGGGGGAGGGATCAGACTTAACAAAATGAAATTCAACGTAGAGAAAAGTCAAGTCCTACCCTTAGGCAGGAAAAACCCAAATAGAAAAAGAAAAGAGAGAGAGAGAGAAAGAAAAAAAGAAAAATGAAAGAGAGAGAGAAAGGATAGAAAGAAAGAAAAAGATAGAAAGGAAGGAAAGAAAGAAGGAAGGAAAGAAAGATAGATAGAAAGAGAAAGAATGAATGAAAGAGAGAAAGAAAGAAAAAGAAAGAAAGGAAGAATGAAATAAAGAGAGAAAGAAAGACAGAAAGGAAGGAAGGAAAGAAGGGAGGAAGAAAAGAAAGATAGATAGAAAAAGAAAGAAAGAATGAAAGAAAGAGAGAAAGAAAGATAGAAAGGAAGGAAAGAAGTTAGAAAGAAAGATAGATAGAAAAAGAAAGAAAGAATGAATGAAAGAAAGAATGAAAGAAAGAAAGAGAAAGAATGAAAGAAAGAGAAAGAAAAATAGAAAGGAAGGAAAGAAGGAAGGAAGAAAGAAAGATAGATAGAAAGAGAAAGAATGAAAGAAAGAATGAATGAGAGAAATAAAAAGAATGAATGAATGAAAGAGAGGAAGAAAGAAAAAAGAAAGAACGAGAGAGAAAGACAGAAAGAAAGGAAGGAAAGAAGGAAGAAAAGAAAGATAGAAAGAGAAAGAATAAAAGGAAGGAAGGAAGGGGAGAGAAGGCTCCCCCGGGACCCCCCTGTCGCCCCCCAGCTGACCTGTGATGAGCACCGTCTTCCCCCGCAGGCTGACCGAGTTTCGGCACCGGGTGGCCGCCACGAAGGTGAAGTAAATCGCATCGTAGAGCCCGTAGAGCAGCGCCGCGCCCGCTGTCAGCATCCCGGCCGCCGCCTCCATGGCTCGATCCCCGCTGGCCCCGCAGCCGCCACCGCTTCCCTTTCAGCCCGCCCGCCCCTCCCATCGCCCCGCCCCGCCCGCCCGGGAAAGCACACCTGCACCCCCCCACGGCTGAAGAAGGGAGGAAGAAAGGGAGGAGGGAAGGAGGGAGGGAGATGGGAGAGAAGAAGGGAAGAAGGAAGGAAGGGAAGGAACAAGGAAGGGCAGAAGGACATAAGAAAGGAAGAGAGGGAGGGAGGGAGGAAGAAAGGAAGGAAGGAGATGGGAATGAGAGGGCGGGAGGAGGGAGGAAGAAAGGGAGGAGGGAGGGAAGAAGGAAAAAGGGAAGGGAGGGAGACGGGACTGAGGGGGAGGGAGGGCAAAAGGGAGGGAGGGTGGAAGGAGGGAGGGAGGAGGCAGCTTTCCTGGGTGATGCGGCTTTTGAGATGTTCCCACGGCAACATCTCCCCCCCCCCAGGTGTGAAAGATGCTCAGGTTGAGAAATGCGGCTTCCCAGGCTGCCCAGAGGCCTTGTGGCAACATGAGGCAGCTTTGCAACTCTCTATAAATCAATCAATAACACCTTAAATAACGCCACACATGTTAAGGTAAAATGTCAAACTGCTTCAATCACATAAGAAAACATTGACCTTGCCGTCCCTCATGTTAAGCATACAAGTTCCATGATGGATCACTGCACATTCCCCTCCCACCAGGTATAAAAGATAGTTACTTTTGGTTTTGAACTCACTCTCGTTTCCCTCCTGGAGGAATGATGTACCTAAGAGAGAACACAGACATAATGTAAGTTTGAATTTCTACAATGAAAGAATTACTCTGACCATAAACATTTTTGAAAGTTAATTTTGGCTAGATGCATTAAAAGTTATTAGCCACACAGATGCTACCCTCCTTCTGCAAGGCGAGGCCTGTGGATATAGGATGGCATTGCGGGCCTTCTCGGGCCAGGTCAGGGGTCAATAGGCATCCTCTGGAGGGCGGCCTGTTTTCTACAGTAGTGGAAGTATGTTGATGGCAACTCTCAGACGTCCAGCTCCTGGTTGCCCCAAAGATGCTTTGTGAAAAGCCACCTGGACTTGGCTTTTAGAATAGAATAGAATAGAATAGAATAGAATAGAATAGAATAGAGATTAGATTAGAATAGAATAGAATAGAATAGAATAGAATAGAACAAAATAGAATAGAGACTAGATTAGATTAGAATAGAATAGAATAGAATAGAATAGAATAGAATAGAACAAAATAGAATAGAGATTAGAATAGAATATAGAATAGAATAGAGATTAGAATAGAAGAGATTAGAATAGAATAGAATAGAATAGAATAGAATAGAATAGAATAGAATGAGGAAGAAAGGAAGGAGAATAGAATAGAATAAAATAGAGATTAGAATAAAGAATAGAACAGAATAGAAAATAGAATTGAATGGAATAGAATTACAATAAAATAGAATAGCAGAGAATAGAATTACAATAGATTAGAATAGAATAGAATAGAATAGAGATTAGATTAGAATAGAATAGAATAGAATAGCAGAACAGAGAATAGAACAGAATAGAATAGAACAGAACAGAGATTAGATTAGAATAGAATAGAATATAGAATAGAATAGAATAGAGATTAGAATAGAATAGATTAGAACAGAATAGAATGAGAAAGAAAGGAAGGAGAACAGAATAGAGATTAGAATAAAGAATAGAACATAATAGAATAGAAAATAGTATTGAATGGAATAGAATAGAATTACAATAAAATAGAATAGAATAGAGAAAAGAACAGAACAGAGAATAAAACAGAATAGAATAGAGATTATGCATTTCAAAAATGGGTTGCAGTGCTCCTGTCAAACCAGAAGATGGCGCAGGTCTCCCACCCCTGGCTCTGCAGGATGTCACTTTTTTTTTATTTATTTATTTATTTATTTATTTATTTATTTATTTATTTATTTTTGTCAATTCCTCCCTCCCTCCCTCCCTTCCTTCCATAGAATAATATAATAACAGATTTTGAAGGGACCTTGGAGGTCTTCTAGCTCAACCCCTGCTCAAGCAGAGACCCTCTGCCATTTCAGACAAGTGACTGCCCAGTCTCTTATAAAACCTCCAGTGATAAAGCAACCACAACTCCTGGTGGCCAGCAGTTCCCCTGGTGAATTGTTCTCAGTGTCAGGAAGTTCCTCCTTACTTCCAGGTTGCTTCTCTCCTTGGTGAGTTTCCATCCGTTGCTTCTTCTCCTGCCCTCAAGTTCTTTGGGGAATAATTTATTTATTTATTTATTTATTTGATTTATATACCGCCCCCTCTCCCCGAAGGGACTCGGGGCGGTGAACAGCCAATAAAAACACATATACAAGGTACAATACAGGAGACAGCATAAAATATTAAAATTTAAAAACTGAAATACAATATGGCTCTAATAAAATATAAGCAAGTATTAAAAAGATTAAAACCCGATTAAAATTTAAAAACCCCTATGCCAGTCCGGCCTGCCGAAATAAATGCGTTTTGAGCAACCGACGGAAGGCCATGAGATCGGGGGCGGCCCTTACCTCCGGGGGTAATTCATTCCAGAGAGGGGGTGCTCCCAATGAGAAGGCCCGCGCCCACGGGGTCGCCAGCCATCCAGCCGGCGGCACCCCGAGGAGGCCCACTCTATGGGAGCGTACCGGTCGGTGGGAAGCCGATGGTGGCAGGAGGCGGTCTCGCAAGTAACCTGGTCCCGAGCCATGGAGCGCTTTAAAGATAGTGACCAAGACCTTGAAGCGCACCCGGAGGGCCACCGGGAGCCAATGCAGCGCGCGTAAAAGTGGCATAACATGGGAGCCCCTAGGTGCCCCCATTACCACCCTCGCGGCTGCATTCTGCACCAACTGGAGCCTCCGGATGCTCTTCAAAGGCAGCCCCATGTAGAGAGCATTGGCATAGTCTAGGCAGGAGATCACCAGGGCGGAAGTGACCGTGCGAAGCGCATCCCGATCCAGAAAGGGCCGCAACTGGTAGATCCTACGGACCTGTCCAAAAGCCCCCGTGGCGACGGCCGCCACATGATCTTCCAATGACAGCCGTACATCCAGGAGGACACCCAGATTGCGGGCCCTCTCTGTGGGGGCAAGAATTTCCCCCCCCACAGCCAGCGATGGAACCAGCCGGCTGTATCGGGGTGCCGGGAAGCACAGCCACTCAGTCTTAGATGGGTTGAGCTGAAGCCTGTTCCGCCCCATCCAACACCGCACGGCCCCCAGGCATCGGGTCATCACTTCGATGGCTTCATCGGGGTGGCCCGGGGTAGAGATGTACAGCTGGGTGTCATCAGCGTACTGATGGAACTCTACCCCAAAGCCACGGATGATCTCACCTAGCGGCTTCATATATATGTTGAACAGGAGGGGCGAGAGCACCGACCCCTGAGGCACCCCGCAAACCAGGGGCCTCGGGGCCGACCTCTGCCCCCCTGCCAACACAAATTGCGAGCGGTCAGAGAGGAAGGAGGAGAACCACCGCATAATGGTGCCTCCCACCCCCAACCCCCCCAGCTGCTGCAATAGGATACTGTGGTCGACAGTATCAAAAGCCGCCGAAAGATCTAGGAGGACCAGGACAGAGGAATAACCCCTGTCACGGGCCCTCCAGAGATCATCCACCAATGCGACCAGCGCCGTCTCTGTGCTGTGCCCGGGCCTGAAGCCCGATTGGCGTGGATCCAAATAGACAGCTTCATCCAGGTGCTATGAATAATATGACCCCGCTCTTCTTTGGGGCAGCCCCTCAAATATTGGAAGACTGCTATCCTGTCATCCCTAGTCCTGCTTTTCATTCAAGTAGACAGATCCACTTCCTGCAACCGTGCTTCATATGTTTGAGCCTCCAGTCCCCTCATCATCCTCGCTGCCATTCTCTGCACTCCTTCAAGAGTCTCAGCATCCGTTTTTTATAGTGTGACGACCAGAATTGGATGCAGGACTCCAGGTGTGACCCTTTTCAGGGCTTCATGAAGTGGTTAACATTAACGCTTCACCTGATCTTGACTCAGTCTCTCTGTTGATGCAGCCTGGGATTGCATTGGCTTTTTTGGCTGCAGCTGCGGCACATGGCTGGCTCAGATTCAAATGATTGTCCAGTAGGACTACAAGATCCATGTCACACTTACTGGTACTGAGCTAAGTCTCACCCAATCTGTTTCTCTTGCCTTACTTTTCTCACCACTGAATTGCATTTTGTTAAATAAGGCCCTGTGTTTAAGTCTGTCCCAATTGTGGACAAAATTCCAGGACTTCCTGTAGCACATTCATATTCCTGGCAGGAAGAGCTAACACCCAAGAAGAAGATAGGCTCAAGACTCAGATGGATCTTCATGGACTACAACACTAGGCCCTATCTAACAAAGTGAAATTCAATGTAGAGAAAAGTCAAAAGCCTGCCCTTAGGGAAGAAAAGCCAAAAATACACATATAGACTGAGTGAAACCAGGCTCAATAGCAGTCACTGGGAGAGGGATCTTGGAGTCTTAAATTAAATATGAGCCAGCTGTGTGCAGCAGCAGCCAAAAAAGCCAATACAATCCTAAGTTGCATTAACAAAGGGATACAATTGAGGTCAAAGGAGGTACTAATACCACTCTATGAAGCCTTAGTAAGGCCACACCTGGAGTCCTGCTTCCAGTTTTGGTCACCACACTATAGAAAAGATTTGAGACTCTAGAAAAAGTGCAGAGAAGTGCAGCCAGGATGATTAGGGGACTGGAGACTAAAACATGCGATGAAGAGTTACAGGAACTGGACCTGGCTAGTCTAGGGAAGAGAAGGACCAGGGGAGAAAGGAGAGCAATGTCCCAATATTTGAGGGCTGCCCAAGAGAGGAGGACGGGGTCAAGCTATTCTCCAAGGGACCCAAAGGCCAGAGAAGGAATAAGGGATGGAAACTGAACAAGCAGAGATTCAACCTGGAAATAAGGGAGAACAATCAACCTATGGAACAGAAGTTGCCTTCAGAAGTTGTGGGAGCTTCATCTCTTGAGACTTTCAAGAAGAGATTGGACTGCCATCTGTCAGAAATGGTGTCTCCTGTTTGGGCAGGGGGTTGGACTAGATGACCTCCAAGGTCCCTTCCAGCTCTGATTATCTGTTATCTGTTATCACTGTCAAGAAGGAAGGCCACAACCTCTTTTATTCCAGAGTCTCTTTGCTGTCTGGGAAGGGGGCTGGGAGGAGATAGAGTACTCCTCTCTAATGACCTAAGTGCTAGAGCCCACTGTAACTACATAGCCAAAAAGGCAGTAAGAGTTGTTAACCTAATCCTACGTAGCTTTTTCTCTGGTAACATTACACTACTAACTAGAGCATACAAGAGCACACGATAGATACAAACTCAAGGTTAACCGCACCAAACTTGATTGCAGGAACTACGACTTCAGCCACAGAGTGGTCAATGGCTGGAATCCTCTACCTGACTCTGTGGTTTCTTCCCCAAACCCCAAAAACTTTAACCTCAGACTGTCTACTATTGACCTCCTCACCCCTTTCCTAAGAGGTCTGTATAAGCGCACCAACGTGCCTACTGTCCCTGTCCTATTGTTTCTTTTATTTTTCTTATACGTATCCATGTATTCATAACTATGTTTTTACTTATACTTATCATCTTGTAAGCAATTGACAAACCAAATAAAAAATAAAAATAGTAAAATCCCATTTTGTGCTCCGGTGGATGGTGAGAATCAAAATGTTGTAAATACTGATCTCTCTCTCTCTGTGGGTTTTTTCTACAGGTAATCCTCGTCTTACAACACTTCGTTAGTGACTATTCAAAGTTACAACATCACTGAGAAAAGTGACTTATGACCTTTTTCACACTTACGACTGTTGCACCCTCCGCATGGTCACGTGATCAAAATTCAGGTGCCTGGCAACTGTCTCATATTTATGGCGGTTGCAGTGTCCCAGTGTCCCCTTTTGCGACCTTTTGACAAGCCAAGTCAAGGGGGAGGCCAGATTTGCTTAACAACCGTGTGACTAATTGAACAACGGCAGCAATTTACTTAACAACGGTGACAAGAAAGGTTGTAAAATGAGGCAAAACTCACTTACAAACAGAAATGTTGGGCGCAATTGTGGTCGTAGGTTGAGGACTACCTGCAAGACTTCTGTCTTCCTTACCGTGTACCACACGGTATAAGAAAGTCAGGCTGTTTTCCTTACCATCTTCCTGTCTGAACTTCCGTTGATGGGTCCACAACGTTGATGTGTTTGGCGAAGACTTTCACGTCTCGAGTTTTAATCGTGACTCACCTGTTACCTATTTCAGTGAGTGGGTGGAATCCCTGTGAAGGAGCTCAAGGCTTTGATTTCTACCTCTTCCGTGTAGATTGGACATGATGGGGGACACAGGGGAGCCCACAGTGCAGCCGTGGTTTTGACTGTCAAACCATTGCAGTATTTGAAATACTGTATGTGGTGGCCAGGCTACCTATTTCAAATGCAAAGGGTGGGGTTGTGAAAGTTTTTATTTAAAGAAAGAAAGACAGGTAGGAAATCGACTTGTTTGCCTATGTACTCCTCTGGACAGCAAAGGGGATTAACAACAGGGGGCCAATACAAAAAGCTCCTTTGCTTGCAAAAAAATACCAATCATTAGATTAAAAATACCTGCAAGCCGGAGTTACAAATCAGGCAGGGTGCCAGAGCACCTTGAGGAATTAAAATACTTAAAATGCAGTAATAAGTATCAGCAGGCAATTCTTGTTCATAAAGTGAAACTCTTTAGCAGAGATGTCATTTAAGCTCTCTAGAAAGAGCACACCCAGGAAAAGCAATCCTTAGATCCATTTGCACTACTTAAAGATACCAGCTGGTCTCACTCATCTCACAAGATATCCTAAGGAAATCATCCAGATTTAAGAAAAGGTCACATGCCCCTCAGAAAGGCAGTAACAAATCAGTGCCAAGCTTTAATCCTGCCTCTTGGAAGTACCCCAAAAGGACAGTGCCAAATACCACTAAAGCAGTGAAGGAAGACCCTCTCCCCAGATAGAAAAAGAAACCACGAGGCAGGAAAAAATTCAAACACAATACAAATTATTAAGTCACAACAGTTGCTGTTGCTTGTTGAAGCTGAATAGAGGAAATTATTCCATCATTAAACACAGGATTAAACGTCACCAAGCACAGAATTAACCTTCACCAAAATCCAGTTTTAGACCAAAACTCAGAAAGGATAGGTAAACTCACGTTTGAATGTCAATCTTTCCAGCTAGCCAAGAAGCCTTGCTGAATGTCACTCATCTTGGTTCCCTGTCACTAAAAGCCTTGCTTCATTATTCAATTATTTCTTCAAAGTGCTGATTGTCCAGGGAAATATTTCCTCCCAACAGCAGTGTAAAAATCTTAAAACAACCCTTCCCCATTAAGAAAGTCAAGCCACAGAAGCTCCAGAGACAGGAAGTCTAGGCATACTGGCAAGAATGTAATAAGAGTGGAAAAAACAAAAGGAGAATGCTTCTGACTACCGGTTCTCCAAACTGCTTAGAAAGTTAACAAGGGGTTCTATAGAACCGGTCAGAACCGGTAGAAAAGAGAGACCAACAACTGGATGGAGTTTGTTTCTTTGTTGAAAAGATTCTTATGCCCAACGCTGGGCAACTCACCACCACAAACCCCACGATACTTCCAAGTTTTTAAACTTCCCGGAAATTCAACGCTCGTCTCAGCCACAGCACAACCCCTGAGTAGTTTCCAGATTCCCTGCCGTTTGATCTCCCAGGTTAATCGGACGCACAATTTCAGTTACCCCAAACTCCGTCTCTGACCCTTCCCGACTTAAGTGGTCAGTCCAAGAAGACTCTCGCTGAATTCCCGAAGCATCTTGGCCAGCTGGTCATCGCGGGCCTGTGACCACGGTTCCGAGAGATGGCAGTCCACAAAATACTGTCCGCTCAGCCGCTCGATGCCCTCTTCGGTGGCGCAGTAGATGGAGGTCTGGGCTCCTGTGTCGCAATCTTGTTTGAATGCCTGGCCTAAATAAAGGAACCAAAATAACCACCGCAAACTGGAGTAACCAATTTCTGTTCTAACAGGTCCTGAAAGGTAGGTTGAGGACTACCTGCAAGACTTCTGTCTTCCTTACCGTGTACCACACGGTATAAGAAAGTCAGGCTGTTTTCCTTACCATCTTCCTGTCTGAACTTCCGTTGATGTGTCCACAACGTTGATGTGTTTGGCAAAGACTTTCACGTCTCGAGTTTTAATCGTGACTCACCTGTTACCTATTTCAGTGAGTGGGTGGAATCCCTGTGAAGGAGCTCAAGGCTTTGATTTCTACCTCTTCCGTGTAGATTGGACATGATGGGGGACACAGGGGAGCCCACGGTGCAGCCGTGGTTTTGACTGTCAAACCATTGCAGTATTTGAAATACTGTACGTGGTGGCCAGGCTACCTATTTCAAATGCAAAGGGTGGGGTTGTGAAAGTTTTTATTTAAAGAAAGAAAGACAGGTAGGAAATCGACTTGTTTGCCTATGTACTCCTCTGGACAGCAAAGGGGATTAACAACAGGGGGCCAATACAAAAAGCTCCTTTGCTTGCAAAAAAATACCAATCATTAGATTAAAAATACCTGCAAGCCGGAGTTACAAATCAGGCAGGGTGCCAGAGCACCTTGAGGAATTAAAATAGTTAAAATCCTGGTTTGCGGGGTGCCTCAGGGGTCGGAGCTCTCGCCCCTTCTGTTCAACATTTATGTGAAGCCGCTGGGTGAGATCATTCGTGGCTTTGGGGTAGAGTTCCATCAGTACGCTGATGATACTCAGCTGTACATCTCTACCCCGGGCCACCCTGACGAAGCTGTGGAAGTGATGACCTGGTGCCTGGAGGCTGTGCGGGGTTGGATGGGGCGGAACAGGCTTCAGCTCAACCCATCTAAGACTGACTGGCTGTGCTTCCCGGCACCCCGGTACAGCCAGCTGGTTCCATCGCTGGCTGTTGGGGGGAAATTCTTGCCCCCACAGAGAGGGCCCACAATCTGGGTGTCCTCCTAGATGTGCGGCTGTCATTGGAAGACCACGTGGCGGCCGTCACCAGGGGGGCTTTTGACCAGATCCATAGGATCTACCAGTTGTGGCCCTTTCTGGATCGGGATGCGCTTCGCACAGTCACCTCCACCCTGGTGACCTCCCGCCTAGACTATGCCAATGCTCTCTACATGGGGCTGCCTTTGAAGAGCATCCGGAGGTTCCAGCTGGTGCAGAATACAGCTGCGTGGGTGGTGTTGGGGGCTCCTCGGGATTCCCATGTTACGCCACTTCTGCGCGAGCTGCATTGGCTCCCGGTGGTCCTCCAGGTGCACTTCAAGGTCTTAGTTATCATCTTTAAAGCGCTCCATGGCTCGGGACCAGGATATCTGCGAGACCGCCTCCTGCCATTATCGGCTTCCCGCTGACCGATACGCTCCCATAGAGTCGGCCTCCTCGGGGTGCCGCCGACTGGATGTCTGGTGACTCCGAGGATGCAGGCCTTCTCATTGGGGGCACCCCTCTCTGGAACGAATTACCCCCGGAGATGAGGACCATCCCTGATCTCATGACCTTCTGCCGTGCATTGAAAACTTATTTATTTCAGCAAACCAGTCTGGCCTAGGGGTTTTTTAATTTCTTAATCTGGTTTTAATCTTTCTTAATCCCCTTATTTTAATCTTTGTAAGAGCCAATATATTTAATTCGTTTAATTTTTAAATATTGTATATGTGTTTTATATGTGCATTTTATTCTGGCTGTTCACTGCCCTGAGTCCCTTTGGGAGAGGGGGCGGTATATAAATTTAATAAATAAATAACTATCAGCAGCCAATTCTTGTTTATAAAGTGAAACTCTTTAGCAGAGGTCATTTAAGCTCTCTAGAAAGAGCACACCCAGGAAAAGCAATCCTTAGATCCATTTGCACCACTTAAAGATACCAGCTGGTCTCACTCATCTCACAAGATATCCTAAGGAAATCATCCAGATTTAAGAAAAGGTCACATGCCCCTCAGAAAGGCAGTAACAAATCAGTGCCAAGCTTTAATCCTGCCTCTTGGAAGTACACCCCAAAAGGACAGTGCCAAATACCACTAAAGCAATGAAGGAAGACCCCCTCCCCAGATAGAAAAAGAAACCACGAGGCAGGAAAAAAATTCAAACACAATACAAATTATTAAGTCACAACAGTAGCTGTTGCTTGTTGAAGCTGAATAGGGGAAATTATTCCATCATTAAACACAGTATTAAACGTCACCAAGCACAGAATTAACCTTCACCAAAATCCAGTTTTAGACCAAAACCAAAACTCAGAAAGGGTAGGTAAACTCACGTTTGAATGTCAATCTTTCTAGCTAGCCAAGAAGCCTTGCTGAATGTCACTCATCTTGGTTCCCTGTCACTAAAAGCTTTGCTTCATTATTCAATTATTTCTTCAAAGTGCTGATTGTCCAGGGAAATATTTCCTCCCAACAGCAGTGTAAAAATCTTAAAACAACCCTTCCCCTTTAAGAAAGTCAAGCCCCAGAAGCTCCAGAGACAGGAAGTCAAGGCATACTGGCAAGAATGTAATAAGAGTGGAAAAAACAAAAGGAGAATGCTTCTGACTACCGGTTCTCCAAACTGCTTAGAAAGTTAACAAGGGGTTCTATAGAACCGGTCAGAACCGGTAGAAAAGAGAGACCAACAACTGGATGGAGTTTGTTTCTTTATTGAAAAGATTCTTATGCCCAACGCTGGGCAACTCACCACCACAAACCCCATGATACTTCCCAGTTTTTAAACTTCCTGGAAATTCAACGCTCGTCTCAGCCACAGCGCAACCCCTGAGTAATTTCCAGATTCCCTGCCGTTTTATCTCCCAGATTAATCGGACGCACAATTTCAGTTACCCCAAACTCCGTCTCTGACCCTTCCCGACTTAAGTGGTCAGTCCCAGAAGACTCTCGCTGAATTCCCAGAGCATCTTGGCCAGCTGGTCATCGCGGGCCTGTGACCACGGCTCTGAGAGATGGCAGTCCACAAAATACTGTCCGCTCAGCCGCTCGATGCCCTCCTCGGTGGCGCAGTAGATGGAGGTCTGGGCTCCTGTGTCGCAATCTTGTTTGAATGCCTGACCTAAATAAAGGAACCAAAATAACCACCGCAAACTGGAGTAATCAATTTCTGTTCTAACAGGTCCTGAAAAAAAAAGAGAGTTGGTTGTGTGAACGACCTCAGATGGAAAGAAGCACCTTCCAGAGTGACCGAGATGGAGGAGAAAAGGAGATAGCAAATAAGCCCTTCAGCCTTGGGGCAACTTCTAAATATTTTTCAGAAGACCCAAAACTGAAGTGAGTGGACAATGGTGCAAAAGGAGTGTGTGTGTTTCTCCTCTTCCACACAGATACTACTAAGATGGGTGGAATATTAATTAAACATGGCCGATATTTTTGGAGGTAAAAGAAGGAGGGAGCCATGTTTCATTTCAGTGTTTGCAATAAGCTCTGATCCCATCTCGTTGGAAATCAGGAAGAGGGTAGCACCTCAACATTCAAAGTAAACCAAGATACATACAAGATAAATGCAGAATCCCTGTGAAAGGAAATGGGTTCACTATCTGAGAGTTAAGTTTTGGCTGTAATATTTAGGAAACTATTTTTTATCTTTTAAATATGTGATATAATGATGTGAAGCTTTGAATTCCTCCATGGTTACATGTTAGATATTATATAACAATGGTTAGATATGTTTTTTTTTTAATAAAGTTAAAAACATTTAAAGATGCTTAAACCATCATAGTGGTGGAGATATTTAATGAGGTCGCATTGTGTAACATCCACATCACTGGTGATATTCAAAAACTTTTACTACCGGTTCTGTGGGCGATGCTTTGTGGGTGTGGCCATGTGACTGGGTGGGCATGGCTTTTCTTTTTTGCAGTCCCCACCCACGTTTGGGAGCTTCCTAACCTCAGAGAAGCCCCTGGGGGGGGCGTTTTTGTTCCCCTAAGGCTCCTCTGGGGCTCTGGAAGGGAAAACATGGAGGGGTGTGTGGCTGAGCTCCTCCCTCCATTTTCGGCCTTCCTGGGCCTCAGCCAGGGGAATCCCAGCACAGCTGATCTTATCTACAGCTGATTGTCTGGAGGGAAAAAAAAGAAAGAAATACCTTAGGCGAAGGTCAGGTAGGCGGGCGGGGTGAGCGAGCATCGGGCGGGAGCGCGACCCAGTGGGGGGCGTGGCCAGCCAGAACTTATTATCGGTTTCGCGACCCACACCAAATTCTTGCTACCGGTTCACCCGATCCGTTGCGAACCGGCTGAATATCACCACTGATCCACATGAAAGATAGTTTTAATTGTCCAATTAAAAATTGAAATTCAATAAATTTAGGACAAGGATACTCCACATGGTACATATAGCATTAAAAGTGGAAATCGGTTAGAAATCAAATAATGAGAATTTCGGGAATAACAATGTGATCGGACTTAGTTTTGGGGGAGGAAAATAAGGGAGGGAAATTCTGCCTCTGCCTACCAGCATCCATCAGTATTCATCTGGCTAGTGTCCTGCCAGTGTGTGAGAGTTGAGGGCTGTTTGGAAACTGAAAGAGTATTTGCTGTGTGAGCAAGAAAGAGACAGCAAGGAGCCTGGGCAGGGCTTAGCTCAAGTGTTCTGTACTAAAGCTGCTTGGTGCTGTGAAAGTGAAAATGAAACTCCTCTGTTGTATTTTGCATTTGAAGCAGATTTCTTTCCAGGTGGAGAAGGGGAGTAGAACTCCTTAGCATCAGAGCATGTTAATAACAATAAAAATATAGGAAATGCTCTAAATGTTCTGAAGGTCATTTCGAAAAATCCTTTCTTACTGAACTCCTAGAAGCCAAGAGGAACCTACGGGCCACATTTCCAAGTTTGTAGGCTTTACGGTTCTGGAGATTTTTGTGATGATGCGTGAGGAGCATTTTGCTCTCATATATAGAGATGATATTCTGTCTGTTCCCGGAGTTGGTTAAAATATGTTATCCGATATCTGACTATACACATAATAATGGTGGCAAGAATTGCGTTAGCAATTCCGTCTGATTTGTAAAATCCTGGAATGTGCAGAGATGGATAGACTCACAATGAAATTAAAGGATAAAGAAGACTCAGAATATTATTCAATTTGGAACATTTGGTATCTATGGGAAGACAGTAAAACATGAAAAATACAGATTAAAAGAGGAAATAAAATTGGCATATTGTTATATAGTAGGACCAATGAGAAACTGTTGAAATCAAGAAACTGCCAGAAAATGGAGATCTATGTAAATATTCATATTTAATTTATAATATGTATGTAGTTATACCTATATTGTATACTGAAAAATATATAACATATCTTCTCTTATGGCTATGGAATAGAGAGTACAGTATATGGACTATAACTATGTAGATTTATCTCTGATTTATTTCTTTTTAGATATATATGTACTTAGTGTTAATATGACATTGTTCTTTTTTGAACCAAGGACTTATATACACGAATCATTTTTTATCAATATTATTAAGGCACTGTGAATTAGTATTACCAATACTAGGAATAACTGTCAAGTATTAATGGTATGTATTGTATTTATTATACTGTTAAAATGATGCTGAAAGATATCAACACATCTCCTATTATAGAACTTTTTGTATTTTTAAAAGAATATTTTGAATTTTTGTAAACTTTTTAATATTTTGAATTTCAATAATTTTTTAAAATTAAAAAAAGGAAAAAAAATGAATTATGTGTCTCAGAGTTGGCTACAACCAGGTCATGCCGGCATGTTAACTCCCAATAAATCCTGTTATGTTTGGAAGTTTGGCTCGAGGCTCATAATTTAATTGGGGTAACTGCCAGAATCCTGACATTCTACTCACCTGGATGAACCGCGTAGCAGGTGACGTTGGTTCCTTCCAGCTGGTTGGCCAACTCTCTGGCGTGGAGAACGTTGGCTAGTTTGCTGTTGCCATACGATTGTAAAGCTTTCCACAATTCCTCTCCTGGTTTGTGGATGGTATGAAAGTTGATCTTCCCAAAGGCATGCAAAGTCGAGGACAGAATTAGGATCCGGCTCGGGGCGCAGCGCTTCAGCCGGTCCAGGAGCAGGTGGGTCAGCAGGAAATGGCCCAAGTGGTTGACCTGGAAGGCCAGGTCAAAGCAATCGGCGGTTTGGCCAGCCTTCATCACGCCTGCCAGAAAAGTAAGCGGATTACAGATAGTCGTTGGCTTACAACACGTCACTTTGTGATAATTTGATCTGACAACTGATGTAATTGCCAAAGGGATTTATGCTGGGGTGGGATCTGACCGGTTTAACTACCGGTTCAGTTATTTATGATTTGCTTCCCTACATGCTGCGCGTGTGTGTAAATCTTCCTCAGCTTGCTGCCTGGACAGCTGAGCAGCGCTGCATGCAGCGAAGCAGCATTGGAAAAAGCATTTTTTCCTGCTTTTTCAACTGCAGTTGTGCCTCACAAGGCAGATGAGGTTGAAAAACCAGGAAATAAAGGTCAGGTAAGAGCCCGGGTGGGCATGTGGGCCAAAACAGCAGCAGACGTAGAACCGGTTCTATGTCTGCTGCTCTTCAGAGCTACTGGTTCTACAGAGCCAGACAGAACCGCTAGAATCCCACCCCTGGATTTATGTGTCAACTTATAAAACATTCCTCTGCCTGTTTTAGTGGTTGCCATAAAAAAGGGGGGCTGGAAGGAAATCTGGAAGAGCAGGGCAGCAGTTTTGAAGTGAAAGCACATTCTAACTCTTACCTTTAAAAGATTGTAACTAAGCTACCAGAGCTTTTGCCCGTGAATATATTTAATTAGAAAACATGAATGATGACACCCAGCCCGTGAAGCAGAAGTGGTCTTCCGCAGGTTCTGACCAGTTCTGGAGAAAATGCAATGCTAGTATGTTGCCCCTAATACATCCATTGAAGTTTTTTGAAGTTTGGCTCGAGAATCATGATTTAATTAGGGCGATTGCTGGAATCCTGACATCACGATTCGGTTCCAAAGTTCCAGTGGCTCCCCCTTGGGGTCACATGATCACATTCTGGGTGTGTGGTGAAGGGCCTGCCTTTGGCAATGTGTCAAATGACCCGTGATTTGCAACATTTTTGTCATAAAAAGCATTTACTTGCCGTTTTTAGCAAAAACACCTGATAGTGAACATTCAGTTCGCTTAACCACCACCTCAGAAAAGGCCAGAAAATTGTGATCACAAGGGATGACCCTCTGTAGCATCAACACAACTTACAAAAATAATTAGCAGACTCCATCATGGTCATAAGTCAAGGACTACCTGTAAGGCACTCAGTTTGGTCTAGTGGCTGAGGCAGGTGTCTTTTTAAGTCAGTTACGTCAGTTTGGTCTCGTGGTTAAAATGGGAGGCCATGAGTTCAAATCTTGCCTGAGCCATGAAAGCCAGCTGGGTGACTTTGGTCCAATCACCAGGAGACGGTGAGTTCTAGCTCTACCTTAAGCACGAAACCAGCTGGATGACTTTGGGCTAGTCTCGCTTTGTCTCTCTCTCTCTCTCTTTGTCTCTGTCTCTCTCAGCCCAACCCACCACACAGGGTTGTTGTTGTGGGAAAATAGGGGGAAGGCATAATGGATCTTTTTGCCACCTTGAGTTACTCATAAAAATATTAATAACGGCAGTATAGGAAAAATGTACAGACACAAATAGGAGACAGCTGCATCTCAAGTTATGGCCAAATCCGCAAAGGGAGAGAAATCCCGGAGAATCCCCCCTCCAATCTCCCCCACTCCCTTCCCCCTCCAGAGACCCTGGGGAGGGTCTGCTGTGCCCCCACCTGCGTTGTTGATGAGGATGTCCAGACGGGGTTCCGATGCTAAGAAGGTCTGCGCAAAATCTCGCACGGAGTTCAGGTTGGCCAGATCCAGGATCATCAGGATCACCTCCGAGTTCCCGCTTTCCTGGAAAAGCAGCGGGAAGAATCCTGAGCTTCTGGATCCGATGTGGCTTCAAAGGCAGATCCCAGTTTATTCACCTTCTATGTAGGTCTGCTCACCTCCCAGCAATCTCTCTAGGTGGTGCACAATAAAACAATACAGCCAGTCCTTGACTTACAACCATTCCTTTAAAGATCGTTCAAAATTACAATACCAAAAAGTGATTTACGACCGACTATCTCACAGCACCCCCAGGGTCAGGTGATCAGAATTTGGGTGCTTGGCAACCAGCAATATTTTCAATGGTGGCAGGGTCCTGGGATCACGTGATCACTATTTGTGATTGTCCCAAGAATATTCAGATAAACAAAGTCCATGTGGGGGGAGCTGGATTCACTTAACCACCATGTGACTCACTTAACAACTGTAGTGATTTGCCTAACAACCATGGCAAAAAATTGGGTCTGGCTGACTTAACAACCGTCATGACTGTTTCTGCTGAATCCCTAGGAAAGAAAAACCCTCGACTCCCTAGAATCAGAGAAAAGGTACTTTGACTAGGAAAGAACTGGATGAAAGCCAAGTCAGGCAAGATCTGAAGCAAACACGCCCGAAGCCCCAAATTGAAAGAAACAAGCAAAGTCAACAGGGGGGATTCACTTAAGAACCATGTGATTCGCTTAACAACTGCAGTGATTTGCTTAACAAAAAGGTTTTTTATGGCAAAAAGCACATAAAATTCAGTGTGGCTCACTTAACAACCATCTAATTTAGCAAGGGGCATGCTGGCCACAATTGAGGTCATAAATCGAGGATTGCCTGTACACAGCCACCAATCTTATAATCAACTCTGGGCAGCTCTGAATCAAAAGCTAAAACAACATAAAAATCGTAATAAAACTATAAACCTGGAAAGAATGCTCGAATAGATATCGGTGACCTTCTGGCTGGAGAGGATCTCTAATGGGAGAACGGGACAGTGATGGACCGGTGAAGGTGTGCATTGTGAGAACATTACTGGTAGCCCTCAACTTATTGTTGGACAGTAGGGCTAGTGAGCATATTGTAAACATCCCACACCTTTTTGCCAGTCTGGGACCAGTTGTTAAGGAATACGTAAGGCTGGCAAATGGTAATCATCGGTGGTGATACGCTGCTGGTTCACACCGGTTCTACCGATTCGGGAGCGCCAATCAGCAGTTGGCCCCGCCAACCTGCACCCACCCTTTCCTGTCCTATATTTCCTTTATTTGTAGCTCAACTGATAGGCGCAACAGAATAGATTGCCACACGTCAGCCATTTTACTCACCAGCACTGACAGTAAGGTAAGATTTCAAGCTTAAAATTGCCCGTTTTAGAACACTCCACGCACACCCACAGAACCGATAGTAAAAAAATTTGAATCCCACCACTGGATCATTTTTCTGTTCAGAGGTAAGGAACAGTACATATACCATGTATTGGCAGGTCATTGGATAAGGTTTTATGTGTATGTAGATTTAGATCGTAATTTGCTGAGTGTGTCTCACATAGACCAGAGTTCCCCAACCTTCCCAGGTTGGCAGCCCGGAGTAGGGTGAGGCGGGAAAGAAGGGATGATTTTGTGGAAGAAGCAAGCACCTGTGAGGCCGCAAGCACCTGCAATGATGCGAGCATGGCCGCAACTGCCAATGACGAAGCTCGTGCGAGTGGAGCAACAAGCACCTGCAACAGCTCGCACGAATGGCGCCCACGGCAATTTCTCAAGAGATGTTTTGATTATTTATTAAAAAGCAAAAGAGAAGTGTTTGAAACAACTTAAACAGTGGATAATGTTTATAGAGAGGAGGTATAATCAAAGTCAGCTGCAAACAGACAGAGTTAGAGAGTTCGTGCCTAACACCTTTCAGCCGTGGCCGAGAAAGAAGAGCATAACCCATAGAAAAGCCAATCCCTACACTCTGGCAGAGAACGGAGTTGCTGAACGCAGGAATGGTGTGCTACAAACTATGAAAGATATATTACTACCGGTTGCAGATGTAGCAATGAATAAGCAATATTGCGATGGGGCAATTTTAACTGCCAATTATTTGCTGAAGAAACTATCAAGTTCAGCAACTAATGAAACTCCATATGACATGTTATATAAAAGACACTGGCACATTTAAGAATCTTTGGCAGCAGTGCTCGGGCGCACATTCCCAAAGCAATTATGAGGAAAGAACAGCCAAAGGCAAGGAAATTGAAATGAATACGTTATCCGTCAGGATCAAAGGCATATAGGTTTACAGAAGGACACAAAAATGTTATTATTTCACATCCTGCAATTTTTTCTGAACATGAGAATTGGGAAAAGATACATGCTAATACAGGTAGTTACAAATGGAGCCTTCCCTTTCCATTCATAACCCGAGGATTTGTGAAAGTGAATCTCGTATCTTGAATGGGATCACTCCCTTCTTTTACCCACACATTTGCTAATCGAATGCGAGGCTCATTAAATGCACACTAGGTAATTCAGGGTGGGGAAGGCCATGGGGGGCCTATTGATGATAAAAGGCCTTCCTGACCCACTGAAATACCTTATGCTCCTCACAATTGCATTCCCCCTCCCACCCAACCTGCCGTGCTGGGTCACTTTCCTTGTGAAGATCTAGTAAGCAGTCTCCTCTTCAGCCTCTCAGCCACTTGCACTCCTCTGACACTCTGTTCAGGACTCCATGGGCCTCTCCTGGCACATTGCCGTCGGAAATGGAGCTTCTGAGATCCCCCTGGGAAGCTCCATTTCAGCCAGCAACGGGCTGGGAAAAGCCTGCGGAGGCCTGAATGGAGTGTTGGAGGGATGGATCCGCTCCCCGGAAGCTCCATTTTGGCCAGCAATGTGCAGGAGGAAAGTTGCAGAGCCTCTGAGTTTGTCCATAAGGGTGAACAACTGCTGTAGTGCTGCAAGATTCGTAGTTTTGGGACTTATTTGTAAGCGCTAGGGGGCGCTTATCATGTAACTTTGAACATTCGCTAAGGGAACACTCGTAATCTGGGGATTACCTGTACTGAAGTTTTAATGTTAGACAAAGGCCTGAAAGTGGCTCAAAGTCTAAGAATAGATCAGAGAGACAGAAACATTTTATCCCATGAAGGTCATAAAGAACAAACAAACTATTCCTTTGGAAAGATTCACAGTTGATGAGCTAATAGTATGTAACATTTTTTATGAGCCTCCAAATTATCAGGAAATATTAAATTTGCCTGTGGCAGAACGGAAGAAATGGAAAGAGGCTATGGATGAATAGATGCTTTCTGTGCAAAAGAAGTTTTCGCTCCAGTGAGGTTACCAGAAGGAGAAAAGCTTTTTGCATTTTGCAGATGGGTGTAAAAGAGGAAACTTTGGATGAATGACGAAACACAATATAAAGCAAGGTTCGTTACTCACAAAAAAATGTTCATTATGACTAAGTGTTTGTGCGTACATTGAGGAGTGGAACCATAAGGCTAGCTTTAATCTTGGCAGCATCGCAAAATTATAAGGTGCACCATTTCGATATCAATATTTAAGGGGGAGCCATGGATTTCCAACCATCAAATGAATTTCACTTGGAACATTTTGTAGACAGTGATCGTTCTAATCATGTACAAGATAGACAGACAGCCAAAGCCATGAATTGTTATCATGTTTGCAAATACATTAGTTGGTTGCAAATCTGGAAAACAGATTTCAATTGCCATTTCCAAAAGCTGAAGCAGAATTCATAACGTTTTCAGAATTGTGTTCAGAGAACATGGTATATATACAATTATTAAAGGATTCTGATATTGAAGTGAAAGGTGTAAACATCAGTGTTTGAAGATAGCACGGCATGTGTACAAATGGCAACAGGTGGGAGAATAAAAAACCCAAAGCAAACACGTTGACGCAAAATATTGTAATGTCAGAGAAGCAGTGAAAGGAATACAACTAATTTATTGTTTATCAAAAGATAATTTGGCTAATAATAATAAAATCATTACAAAGCCACAGGGACAACCGATAACAGATAATCAGAGTTGGAAGGGACCTTGTAAGTCATCTAGTCCAACCCCCCGCCCAAGTGGGAGACCCTACACCATTTCTGACAAATGGCAGTCCAATCTCTTCTTGAAAGTCTCAAGTGATGAAGCTCCCACAACTTCCAAGGGCGAAGCTGTTCCATTGGTCAGAAAGTTTCTCCTTATTTCCAGGTTAAATCTCTCCTTGTTCAGTTTCCATCCATTATTCCTTGTCTGGCCTACAGGCACTTTAGAAAATAGCTTGACCTCCTCCTCCTCCTCCCTGTGGCAGCCCCTCAAATATTGGAAGGCTGCTCTCCTGTCTCCCCTGGTCCTTCTCTTCCCTAGAGTAGCCAGGCCCAGTTCCTGCAACCGTTCGGCATATGTTTCAGCCTCCAGTCCCCTAATTATCCTGGTTGCTCTTCTCTGTACTTTTTCTAGAGCCACAACATCTTTTTTATAATGTGGTGAACAAAACTGGATGCACTACTCTAGGTGTGACCTTACTAAGGCTTTATAGAGTGGTGTTAGTACCTCCCTGGAACTCGATTGCATCCCTCTGTTAATGCAATTTAGGATTGCATTGGCTTTTTTGGCTGCTGCTGCTCCTATTCATAACACAGGGAGGGGCAGTTGGGCTGGCTCCTATTGAGCTGGTTGTCCACTAAGACTCCGAGATCCCTCTCACAGTTACTGCTATTGAGCCTGGTTTCACCCAGTCTATGTGTGTCCTTTGGGTTTTTCTTGGCTAAGTGTAGGACTTTACTTTTCTCTACATTGAATTTCATTTTGTTAGATATGGCCTAGCGTTCTAGTCTGTCAAGATCCATCTGGATCTTGAGCCTATCTTCTTAGCTATTCCTACCAGGTTAGTATCATCTGCAAATTTGATAAGTTCTCCTTCTATTCCCTCATCTAAATCGTTAATGAAGATATTGAAGAGTCCTGGGCCTAAGACAGAACCTTGTGGCACCCCACTGCTTACTTCCCTCTATATAGACTTAGACCCATTAAGGACTACTCGTTGAGTATGGTTTGCCAGCCAGTTGCGAGTCCACCTAGTGGTAGTGCTATCTATTCCACTTTTTTCTAGCTTACAAAGAAGTAGGTGGTGGTCTACTTTGTCGAATGCCTTGCTGAAATCTAAATATATTATGTCCACAGTATTTTGCTGGTCTACTAATTTAGTCACTGTGTTGAAGAATGAAATAAGATTGGTTTGGCATGATCTGTTCTTAACAAACCCGTGCTGACTGCTAGTTATTACTTTACTTGTTTCTAGATGTTGGCAGATCTGTTTTTTTTTTTTTTATTATCTTTTCCAGTATCTTCCCGGGTATTGATGTTAGGCTGATTGGCCTATAGTTTCCTGGGTCTGTTTTTTTTCTCTTTTTTGAAGATGGGAACCACATCAGCTCTTTTCCAGTCCTCTGGTAGTTCCCCGGTGCTGCAGGATTTTTGAAAGATACGGTGCAGTGGTTCTGAGATGACCTCTGCCAGCTCCTTTAAAACTCTGGGATGTAATCCATCAGGCCCCGGTGATTTATTTTCATCAAGATCAGACAGGTGTTCTCTTTATTTTATTTTATTTATTATTTTATTAATCAAATTTATATACCGCCCTTCTCCCAGGGGATTCAGGGCGGTGTACAGCCTATTTAAAAACCCACAAATATACAAAAATTAAAAAAGTATGAAACCAATTTGGCTGATAAATAAAACTAAACAGGTCCCACCCCCCCACCTTAAAACCCCAATTTAAAATTTAAATACCATGGAGACCAAAATTAAAACCATTATCTCAGCCCAGGCCGGCCTGCTCAAAGAGCCAAGTCTTCAACACGCGCCTGAAGGCCCTCAGGTCCGTGTCAGTACGAAGCTCCGGTGGCAGAGTATTCCAGAGGGCGGGGGCACCCACAGAGAAGGCCCTACCCCTCGGCGCCGCCAGACGACATATAGCGGCCGACGGCACCCGGAGCAGACCCTCTCTGTGGGAACGCACTGGCCTGTTGGAGATCACCGGCAGAATGCGGTCCTGAAGATAACCTGGTCCCATGCCATGGGTCGCCCTAAAGGTCAAAACTAGAACCTTAAAGTGAACCCGGAGAGCCACCGGCAACCAATGCAGCTCGCGCAGAAGTGGCGTCACATGGGCGTTACGCGACGCCCCCATAATCATCCGCGCGGCTGCATTTTGCACCAGCTGGAGTCTCCGGATGCTCCCCACGGGGAGCCCCATGTAGAGGGCATTACAATAGTCCAAGCGAGAGGTGACAAGGGCCTGAGTGACCGTGCGCAAGGCGTCCCGATCCAGGAAGGGCCGCAACCGGTAGATCCGACGGATCTGATGAAACGCCCCCCTGGAGACGACCGCGATATGATGTTCAAGCGACAGCCGTACATCCAGGAGGACACCCAGGTTGTGAGCCCTCTCTGCGGGGGGCAAAACTTCCCCCCCCGATAGCCAGCAAAGGTGTCAGCTGGCTATATCGGGGCGCCGGAAACCACAGCCACTCGGTCTTGGATGGGTTGAGCCGAAGCCTGTTCCCGCCCATCCAATCCTGCACGGCCTCCAAGCACCTGGACATAGCCCCCACAGCATCGTTGGGGTGGTCTGGAGTAGAGATGTATAACTGGGTGTCATCTGCATATAGATGACACCTTACTCCAAGACCACGGATGATCTCGCCCAGCGGCTTCATATAAATGTTGAACAAGAGGGGAGAGAGGACCGACCCCTGAGGCACCCCACAAAGCAGGGGCCTAGAGGTGGATCTCTCCCCCCCCGCCAACACAAATTGCGAACGGTCGGAGAGGAAGGAGGAGAACCATCGAAGGACGGTTCCACCCATCCCCAACCCCTCCAACAGTCGCAACAAGATACTATGGTCGATAGTATCGAAAGCCGCCGAGAGGTCTAATAGGACCAGGACAGAGGAGAACCCTCTGTCACGAGCCCTCCAGAGATCATCGACCAACGCGACCAATGCCGTCTCAGTGCTATGTCCAGGCCTGAAGCCCGATTGGGACGGATCGAGGTAAGTAGCTTCCTCCAGGTACCGGGGGAGCTGACGTGCCACCACACTCTCAACAACCTTCGCCACAAAGGGAAGGTTGGAGACCGGACGATAGTTGTTTAAAATAGCCGGGTCCAGGGAAGGCTTCTTGAGGAGGGGGCGCACCACTGCCGCCTTCAGGGCGGCCGGGAGCACCCCCTCTCTCAAAGAAGCGTTGACAATCGCCTGGAGCCAGCCTCGTGTCGTCTCCCTGGCGGCCGAAACCAGCCAGGAAGGGCACGGGTCCAATAAACAGGTGGTGGCATTCAGACCCCCCAGCAACCTGTCCACACCCTCGGCGGTCACAGGATCAAACTCCCCCCAGATAACACTCACAAGACCTGCCCCGGACACCTCCCCCGGGACCACCCAATTGGAGTCGAGCCCCTCCCGAATCTGAGTGATTTTATCATGCAGAAATCGGGAAAACTCCTCTGCCCTACCCTGCAAGAGGTCATCCCGCGCTCTCGGTTCAAGAAGAGAGCGGGTCACTCTAAACAGGGTGGCAGGGCGATTTTCTGCTGACGCAATAAGGGCGGAGACATACGAAGATTTCGCCGCCCCTATCGCCACAAGGTAAGTCTTAATATGAGATCTCACCTGTGTTCGGTCTGACTCAGAACGACTCGCCCTCCAAATGCCCTCTAGACGTCTTTTCCGGCACTTCATCTCCCGCAGCTCCTCCGTATACCACGGAGCCAAGCGGGATCTGTGCCGGGTCAGAGGTCGCAGGGGCACAACTCGATCTAGAGCCCCGGTGGCCAACCCATCCCAGGTGGCCACCAGGTCTCCAGGTGAGCTGTGAGCCAGAGACTCAGGAAATGGCCCAAGCTCCCTCTGGAACCTGTTCCGGGTCCATCAGGCGCCTGGGGCGGAACAATCTAAGTGGCTCCGCCTCCCTGCGGTGGGGGGTGGCGGAACGGAAGTCCAACCTGAGGAGGGAATGATCTGTCCATGACAAGGGTGTGATGACTAAATCCCCGAAAATACAGTCATTCAACCACTGCCCAGAGACAAAAATCAGGTCCAGCATGTGTCCTCCAATGTGAGTGGGGGCAGAAACTAACTGGGTCAGGTCCATGGCCGTCATGGAAGCCAAGAACTCCCGAACCAACCCCGAGGTTTCACCGGATGATGGCAGGTTGAAATCCCTCATGACCAAAACCTAGGGGTCTCAACCGCCAGCCCGGCTATCACCTCGAGGAGTCCGGGCAGGGCCGATGAGACGTGGCAGGGAGCCAGGTACACCATCAAAAGACCCATCTGAACCCCTTGCCCCCACTTCACAAATAGAGATTCACAGCCAGCCGTCTGAGGGACAGTGGCCTCCCTAGGATAAAGGGCCTCCTTTATAAGCACCGCCACCCCTCCACCCCTTCCCTGAGCTCTTACTATTTTTTTGCTTATTTTAACTTTTGCTTATTTCTGGTCTGTCTTTTACAGTTATGTTTTTGGTGGGTTGAGCTATATTACGTTTATATTATGTTTTTGGTGGGTTGCGTGAAGACCGATGCAAAGAATGAGTTAAGCAGTTCTTCTTTCTCTCTGTTGCCTGTTACTTCCTTGCCGTCTTCTCTCTTTGGTGGGCCGACTATTTCCTTGATTTTTTTTCTTGTTATTTATATGTTGGAAGAAACTTTTAAAAAATTATCTTTGACTTTTGTTGCAAGTCTTTGTTCATTCTGAGCCTTTGCTATCCTGACTTTGTCTTTGCAGATTCTGGCTATCTGTTGATATTCTGCCTTAGGTGTATGTCCTTCTTTCCATTTTTGGTGCTTGTCCTTTTTTTCTTTCAATTTGCCAGAGAGATCTTTATGCAGCCATGCTGGTTTCTTCTTGGATTTCTTGTTTTTCTTTCTCAGTGGTATTGTGCTGGTCTGGGCTTCTATGATCGTACTTTTTAGAGTTTCCCAAGATTCTTGAGTTGTTTTCCCCTTTAGGATTTTCATCCATGGAATCTTTCCCAAGTTCTCTCTGAGTTTATTGAAATCAGTTCGCTTAAAATCCAAGACTCTGGTGTCATTATGTTCTGTTGCTTGTGTTTGTGTTATGTTGAATTCTAGTATGACACGGTCACTCTCACCCAACATTCCTGCATTTTCAACTCCCTCTATCACTTCTTCTCTGTTTGTAAGAATTAAGTCCAGTATGGCTATCCCCTCTACCTTTTGGACAACAAAGTTGTCAGCTAGGTTGGTTAGGAACTTATTTGATTTCTCACTTGGTGCAGAAGTAGTTTTCCAATTGATATCAGGATAATTGAAGTCTCCCATTACTATTGTTGTGTATTTCCTGCATATGTTTGTAAATTGGCTGGCAAAAAGGACATCTATTTTTTCTGCTTGATGGGGTGGCCTATAATATACACCTATGGCCATGTCATTCTTTTTTTCTTTTATGTTGACCCATATGCATTCTAGCAGGTTTTCATCTTTGGTTTCATGCATTTCTGTAGCAATATAGTGGTCCTTTACACACAGTGCAACTCTACCTCCTCTTTTATGGGGTCTGTTTATTAGCTGGAAGAGTAAAGTGTACAGTTGAAGTTGACTGGTTGGAGAGTGGTGGCTCCTGCATGAGGCAATCCGCGCTATGATTGGTTGCCGTGGGTGTAAGGGGGGAGTTTCCCTTTTTTCCCACCTTTTTCTCCTGTGGGCTCTGTATGCTGCTTATTTACCTCATGATGTTCCTGTGCTGCTGACTATCTTGTCTGCTGTAGTTACAGATGTTAAATATACGTATTTATATAAAACTACAAGTTTGTGTCAGTGTCTCTGATCTCATTTGGGCAGTTGCTGTGCAGTTGTCTGACCCTTGATCCAACAAAACCAGTGCCAGGAATGCAGCTGGCCCTCAAAACATGGAGCCCCCTGAATAGAACCAGGCCAGGCCGTGACAGAATTCAAGGCAAAGCTCTTTGAGTGGGGAATGGCCCAGAGTCCCACAATGAGACTGTTATGCATTTGCTGGAAGAGTAAAGTGTACAGTTGCAGTTGATTGGTTGGAGAGTGGCGGCTCTTGCATGAGGCAATCCGCGCTCTGATTGGTTGCCTGGGTGTAAAGGGGGAGTTTCCCTTTTTTCCCGCCTTTTTCTCCTGTGGGCTCTGTATGCTGCTTATATTTACCTCATGATGTTCCTGTGCTGGTGACTATCTTGTCTGCTGTAGTTACAGATGTTAAATATATGTATTTATATAAAACTACAAGTTTGTGTCAGTGTCTCTGATCTCATTTGGACTAACTGTATAACATCTATCCTGTTGTGACTTTATAGGGCCATGTTATGATGGAGATTTTATCATGATTGTACCCTAACTTAATATTTCACTTCCTCTGTTGTATTGTCCACCCATTTGATATACATGTATTTGTTGATGCTTTATTTAATGATATATTTGTGTTTGTGTGTATAGTGTGTTTTATCTGTGTTGCATATCAAAGATTGCATGATTTCTTTAGATGCCATACACTAAATAAATGAATAAAAATCATCAGAAAAACACCTGGATGTAGAAGAACGGAGGAAAGGAGAGAACCGCACGGCTTACCCGTCGGATGTCGTACATGGCTGATTCTCCTCTCGCTTTGTCGCGGCATGCCAGAATGACACGGGCGCCTCTCCGGGCCAGATCCACCGCTGTGGCCTTCCCGATCCCTGCATTTCCACCTGGGAAAGGGCAGAGAAAGGATTCACCGAGATTGCCCAGTCTTTGATGGGGATCCAGGAGCCAGGCCTGCATTCCTGTGCCGACAGTTTTTGTGGTGTTGTGTAGTGAAGCATTACTTCCGCAGTGTTTCTCAACCATGGCAACTTAAAGAGGGGTGGAATTCAACACCCAAAATCAAAAGCAAGCGACATCTTGAAGATGCCCAGGGCACGATTTTCACAACTGTTTCATAGCAGTCTGTGAGATTGGCATAAAAATAAATCAACAGACTTTTGATAATCTGATCCATAGGATGCTTTATTACATAAGATACCGCAGTACCGGATCCCTAACTCCCAAATAACCATTTTTAGGAGAAAGGAGACACTTCCATTTAGTGAATACAGCTTAAATAGGCTTTTCATAATCACATTAGACTTCCTGTTTTCCATACAGAGAAATTATAGAGGTTGTCATAAGAATGACATGGGTGTTCTTCCATAACTCCTTCCATGCATCCCTGGAAGTTCCCCAACTTCAGATTTCCTGTTTTTCTTGCAACAATTACACAAGTGATCATTAATATCCCTATAATGTCAAAATGACCTTCTTATTAACCCAAGCCAAGAACAAATGATTTCACAATCGGAACATTAGCAAAACAAGTTTCATAACCGTTCTGATCTCTAACTGGTCACACAGAGAACAAATATGGCTTCAGTCTGGCTGTTTATATTCTCAGGTGTATATGGCAAAGTTCCATATATAACACAGTCTTACGTCAACAAAGAAGAATGGCTTAAAATTATTCAGGTGTAATACAGATAGTCCTCGACTTACATTCATTCATTTAGTGACTGTTTGAAGGTACAACGGCACTGAAAGATGGGACATTGGCTCTGCAGACCATCAGTTTACTAACACGAGTTACTGAACAATTTGAAGGCCAATCCTTCCATTCATACATGGATAAGAGTAGCTAATTAATCCTCCTTTTTGTCTAGTTTGGAACAGCAACCAAATAGGATTTCTAGCTACAGGGAGATGGGGAGATCTAGTTCTGCATTAGGCACAAAGCCAGCTGAGTTACTTTGGGCCAATCATAAAGTCTAGTCCCAACTTAGGCAGGAAAACTGGCTGGATAACTTTGGCCCTACATCAGGTATCTTCATAACTCATTCAATTTGTGATGAAGTTCTTGTATAATGACCAATCCTTTGTATATCAGCCTTGCAGGTAAAAGATGGTTCTTTTCCTAACCCATCATGTAGCGGTAAGCTGCAGTCCATGTGTCCAGGCAAGAATGGAGGGAAACCTCCCTCAACCCATCGAGGGTCAATTTAGTGACCAATCAGGATTACAGATGTGGCCACGTGACATGAACTACATTTCCCAGGATACTTTTAACTACATTTCCCATGATGCATTCCCTTAAGAGGACAGCTCACAATTCCTAAGTAACTATCCCATTCCCATAGACTGGCTGGACAGCACACCTATCCCCCGAAGACGGAGTGGGGCAACCAAAGCAGAGCCAGGGACCATGTCATTAATGAGCCCTGGGAAGCCTGAAAAGCAGATTTCCAGGCCCCTCCTAGGCCAATGAAGTGGCAGCAACGTCTCAAGAGGAGTATAAGAGCTTCCAATGTTTGAGGGGTTGCCACAAAGAAGAGGGGGAGGGATCAGACTTAACAAAATGAAATTCAACGTAGAGAAAAGTCAAGTCCTACCCTTAGGCAGGAAAAACCCAAATAGAAAAAGAAAAGAGAGAGAGAGAGAAAGAAAAAAAGAAAAATGAAAGAGAGAGAGAAAGGATAGAAAGAAAGAAAAAGATAGAAAGGAAGGAAAGAAAGAAGGAAGGAAAGAAAGATAGATAGAAAGAGAAAGAATGAATGAAAGAGAGAAAGAAAGAAAAAGAAAGAAAGGAAGAATGAAATAAAGAGAGAAAGAAAGACAGAAAGGAAGGAAGGAAAGAAGGGAGGAAGAAAAGAAAGATAGATAGAAAAAGAAAGAAAGAATGAAAGAAAGAAAGAAATAGAAAGAATGAAAGAAAGACAAAGAAAAATAGAAATGAAGGAAAGAAGGAAGAAAGAAAGATAGATAGAAAAAGAAAGAAAGAAAGAGAGAGAGAGAGAGAGAGGAAGGGGAGAGAAGGCTCCCCCGGGACCCCCCTGTCGCCCCCCAGCTGACCTGTGATGAGCACCGTCTTCCCCCGCAGGCTGACCGAGTTTCGGCACCGGGTGGCCGCCACGAAGTTGTAGTAAATCACATCGTAGAGCCCGTAGAGCAGCGCCGCGTCCGCTGTCAGCATCCCGGCCGCCGCCTCCATGGCTCGATCCCCGCTGGCCCCGCAGCCGCCACCGCTTCCCTTTCAGCCCGCCCACTCCTCCCATCGCCCCGCCCGGGAAAGCACACCTGCACCCCCCCACGGCTGAAGAAGGGAGGAAGAAAGGGAGGAGGGAAGGAGGGAGGGAGATGGGAGAGAAGAAGGGAAGAAGGAAGGAAAGGAGGGAACAAGGAAGAGCAGAAGGATATAAGAAAGGGAGGGAGGGAGGGAGGAAGAAAGGAGGGAAGGAGATGGGAATGAGAGGGCTGAAGAAGGGAGGAAGAAAGGGAGGAGGGAGGGAGATGGGTTTGAAGAAGGAAGGAAGGGAGATGGGACTGCGGAGGAGGGAGGGCAAAAGGGAGGAGGGAGGGAAGGAGGGAGGTAGATGGGAGAGAAGAATGGAAGAAGGAAGAAAGGGAGGGAACAAGGAAGGGCAGAAGGACATAAAGGAAGGGAGGGAGGGAGGAAGAAAGGAAGGAAGGAGATGGGAATGAGAGGGAGGGAGGAGGGAGGGAGATGGAAGGGAAGAAGGGAGGAGGGAGGGAGAGTGGAAGGAGAGAGGGAGATGGAAGGGAAGAAGGGAGGAAGAGAGGGAGATGGGAAGGAGATGATGGGAATGAGGGAGGAAGAAAGGAAGGAGGGAGGGAGATGGGAGAGAAGAAGGGAGGACAGAAGAAAGGAAGGAAGGAAGGGAGGGAGGAGATAGGAATGAGAGGGAGGGAGGGAGGGAGAAAGGAAGGAAGGAGGGAGATGGGAGAGAAGAATGGAAGAAGGAAGGAAGGGAGAGAACAAGGAAGGGCAGAAGGACATAAGAAAGGAGGGGACAGAGGGAAGGAGGGAGGGAGGAAGAAAGGGAGGAGGGAGGGAGGAGATAGGAATGAGAGGGAGGGAAGGAGGGAGGAAGGAAAGGGTTGGGAACTGGTCTGAGGGGGGTCCTGCCTTAGCACTTGGCCCCCAGGCGCCCTGCTGCCCACTCGCCATCCTTGCCCCTCATGTCAGCACTAAAAGAGCAGAGGAGGAACCGGAGGAGATCACAAACACACAGAGATCTGCAAAGGGAAAGCAAAGTTGGCACCAAGAGCGACAGGCGCCTTGGAGTGCAGCAGTGCCCCAAACCCCTGGCGCCTCCCGGGAAACACCCTCAACATGGACACAGTCACCCCCAGTCGATTGCCAGAGGCGGCTTGAGACATTCCCAGGGCAACATCTGCCCCCCCCCAGGTGTGAAAGGTGCTCAGGTTGAGAAACATGGCTTTCTCCTCCACACTGCGTTGAGAGTGCAGCTTGGGATGTGACTCCGCCCTCTGATGTCATTGAGCTGAGTCTGCCACAATATAACAAGCCAGCCTCCGCTGTTGGCCCCAGTTTTTTGACTCAGCTCCTTGTAAGAGCCGTCTGAAGACACGAAAAGGCTTTGACGATCGCAACTGTGAGCTTCGGGCTGGGAGAGCTCGGCTAAGCCTCCCACACGGTCCTCCATTAGAGCGCAGCCCGTCTGTCAATCAGCGCTCCTCAGCTGTTTTTCGAGCCTTTCCACCCAGTGCCTGGCACCAGGAGGCCAGAAAGCACAGCAGCTAGGCCCTGAGTCAGTTTGCCAGGTCCGTAGACTGCCCCAGTGGGGTTTTCTATCGGCCTCCGTGCACGTGGCAGTCGGCCATTTTGGGGATCGAGAACTTTCAGGCGCCATTTTCTGGAGGCCTCATAGCAAGGATTCCAACCATCTGGCCTTCACCGATGGCAACACGACTTGTGAGGAGCTGACAGCATCTCCAGGGTCGTTCCTAGCAGCATGGAGAGTAATTGGGCCCAAGCTGGACCATCGAGCCTGGAGGAAACCCAGAGCTCTGAAATTGCAAGGAGGCCGTTCAAACGAAGGAGACCAAGGGTCCATTCAGCCAACAGGGAGGCAAAAATTAGGGCCAAGGCCTTGGCCCCCCAAGAAGGGCCCAAAGTCTGAACCGAGAGCTGAAAAAAAAGGAGACAGGCTGCATCGCAGAAGCCGTTTGCCCAAAACACCTGAGAGGACAGGGCCTTCTTCAGTCAGGAGAGTTGCAGGCCGACCCGGGGCCTGTCCCTAGAGCTGGAGGAATGGAAGCAGTTCTGCCCGTTGCTTACAGGCATGGTCTCCTGAGAGACCAGGTGAGGCCTCCTCCCCACAGGACCTGAGGAGGCCTGGGCCTGGTTTCAGGCAAGCTGCTGAGGCGCCTGATAATTCCAGTCCTCAGCGGTGTTTGGCCCAAAGGGGACATAGGCCCAGGGCGGAGGCCACTTTTACCCCCACAGCTGCCGGCCTTTGCCCAATGGAGCTTCCCTTAGGCAGCAGGCCGGAAGATCTGCAGAACACGGTCTCGGTAGCCCTTAGGCAGGGCACCTCTGAGGGGCTTCAGCAACTCCTCCGCCTTGCGGGTGGGGGCCAAGGTTTTGTCCCCCCTGTCTCCCAGGCTATCCCTCCTGTCCAGTGGGGATTTTCTAGGCCCCACGAGCATAATTTCCCTGTCTCTCATCCTGAATGGGGGGCGGGGGAGGGATATGAGGATAGGGGCTCTCTGTGCCCCTCAGGACATAGCCGGTCCTCCATTTCAGAGGAGGAGGAGGAGGAGGAAGGCGAGCTTAGGGGATCCAACCTATCAGAAGATGAGCGATCCAGACCTGAGCAACCCTCCTCTGCAGCTGTTTTCAGACTATATTTATTTAAGCCTCTTCTTCATAAGGCCTTAGTCACTGCACAACTGGGAGGCACCAGAGCCACAAGGGGAACTTGTTTATTTATTTTATTTATTTGTCATAAGCTTACAATACGATAGAAATAAGAATAAACATAAGTTTAAATGTAAGAAATAGGAACTAATAATTGGGGGCAACAGGATAGGGATGGGAGGCATGATGGTGCACTTATGCACGCCCCTTACAGATCTCTTAGGAATTGGGTGAGGTCAATAGTGGATAGTTTGAGGTTATAGGAATGTGGGGTTTGAGGATATAACAACAGAATCAGGTAGTGCATTCCAGGCATTGACCACACTGTTGCAGAAGTCGTACTTTCTGCAGTCAAGTTTGGAGCGGTTTACATTGAGTGTGTATCTGTTGTGTTATTGTGGTTAAAGCTGAAATATTCATTAACTGGTAAGATGTTGTAACATATGGTTTATGTACTATGATTAAGTCCAACCGTAGGCGGCATACTTCAAGGTTGTCCAAGCCCAAAATTTCAACCCTGGTGGTGTAGGGTATTCTCTCGTGAGTAGAGGAGTGTAGTACTCTTCTGGTAAAATACTTATAGACTCGCTCAATTGTATTTATGTCTGATATACAGTGCAGGTTCCAGACAGTGGAGCTGTATTCAAGTATTGGTCTAGCAAAGGTTTTGAATGCCCTAGTTTGCAAATCAGTATTGCCAGAGGAGAAGCTTCATAAAATTAAATTTACAACTCTTAAAGCCTTTTTGGAAATCCTGTTGCAGTGAGGTCTGACGCTTAGGTCATTTGATATGAGAACTCCAAGGTCCTTGACAGAGCGAAGGGTGGTCCAAGGGGATTTTTTCCCCAAAGTAGTTATCCAGACTGAGGTGCTCCCATCACCTTTATTCTTCCTAGATCTGGTGAGGGATCAATGCACTTCCCCCGTGTCAAAGCCTCGCCCACTCCTCCCAGGATAACCAGTTATATAATGTGGGCCCTTCCCTGGCCAATGCCCTATTAGTGCCGCCTGTAGATGTCCCTGTGATAGTGTTGGAAATAACTCCAGATAACAAGAACTTGGATCGCTGAAAACACCGAGATTTCATTTGTAAACTTAAATAGAATAGAATACAATAGAACAGAATATATTGGCCAAGTGTGATTGCACACACAAGGAATTTGTCTTGGTGCAAATGCTCTCAGTGTACATAAAAGAAAAGATACATTCATCAAGAGTCGAGAATAATCAGGTGCCACATTTAATGATAGTCATCGGGTACAATAAGCAATCAAATCATACTAGGAAACAGTCGATATAAATCATGAGGATACAAGCGACAAAGTTACAGTTATACAGTCACAAATGGGAGGAGATGGGTGATAAGGAGTAATGAGAAGATTAATAGTAATAGTAGTGCAGACTTTGTAAATAGTTGAACAGTGTTGAGGGAATTATTTGTTTAGCAGAGTGATGGTGTTCGGGACTCCCCTTGTGTCCAGTTGTTCTGGTGTGCAGGGCTCTATGGCATCGTTTTGAGGGTGGGAGTTGAAACAGTTTATGTCCGGGATGTGAGGGGTCTGCAGATATTTTCACAGCCCTCTTTTGGACTCGTGCAGGATACAGGTCCTCCATGGAAGGCAGGTGGGTAGCCATGGTTTTTTCTGCAGTCCTAATCACTCTCTGAAGTCTGTATCTGTCCTGTTGAGTTGCAGAACCAAACCAGACTGTTATGAATGTGCAGATGACAGGCTCAATCATTCCCAATGACCTCACATCACATATTTTGCCAACATGGCTTTTTCTTATCGTACTTGGCATTAAGGAATGTCCCTTCAGCAGGCCTCTTCCTAACGCTCCGAGAACAAAGAAACCAGGTTAACCACTCGGAGTGGTGTTGTCACCCATCCCTGTTCCAGGAGCTGTCCAACATATTCGGAACCCCCATGATGGATCTATTCACAACCCCTTAGAATGCACAGGTAGGTAGATTCTTCACCAGGTTTTCTACCCAGGGAGCGGAAGGGACCAATGCATTTGAAGCAAGTGGTCTCCTGGTCTCCTCTACATCTTCCCCCGTCTTCCTATCATTCTGGCAGTAATTCGGAAGATGTTGAAGGAGGCGGAGCTACTACTGCTGGTGCCCCATTGGCCCACTGGGGGTCCGGGTGGAGTAAGGCCCATTGGCTGAGTGAAATGCTGTTGGCCAGTATTATCCATGGTCTCTGGACTGGCAGATTCACCATTCCCTCCCTTTTGCCCTCCCTCCCCCTCAGTCCCGTCTCCCTCCCTTCCCTTTTTCCTTCTTCCCTCCCTCCTCCCTTTCTTCCTCCCTCCTCCCGCCCTCTCATTCCCATCTCCTTCCTTCCTTTCTTCCTCCCTCCCTCTCTTCCTTTCTTATGTCCTTCTGCCCTTCCTTGTTCCTTCCCTTCCTTCCTTCTTCCCTTCTTCTCTCCCATCTCCCTCCCTCCTTCCCTCCTTCCTCCCTTTCTTCCTCCCTCCTCCCGCCCTCTCATTCCTATCTCCTCCCTTCCTTCCTTCCTTTCTTCTGTCCTCCCTTCTTCTCTCCCATCTCCCTCCCTCCTTCCTTTCTTCCTCCCTCATTCCCATCATCTCCTTCCCATCTCCCTCTCTTCCTCCCTTCTTCCCTTCCATCTCCCTCCTCCTCCCGCCCTCTCATTCCCATCTCCTTCCTTCCTTCCTCCTCCCTCCCTTTCTTCCTTCCTCCCTCCCTTTCTTATGTCTTTCTGCCCTTCCTTGTTCACACTCCTTTCCTTCCTTCTTCCCTTCTTCTCTCCCTCCCTCCTTCTCTCCCTTCTCCCTTTTGCCCTCCCTCCCCCACAGTCCCATCTCCCTTTCTTCCTCCCTTCTTCAGCCCTCACATTCCCATCTCCTTCCTTCCTTCCTTTCTTCCTTCCTTCCTCCCTCCCTCCCTCTCATTCCTATCTCCTCCCTCCCTCCTCCCTTTCTTCCTCCCTCCCTCCTTCCCTTCCTTTCTTATGTCCTTCTGCTCTTCCTTGTTCCCTCCTTTCCTTCCTTCTTCCCTTCTTCTCTCCCATCTCCCTCCCTCCTTCCCTCCTCCCTTTCTTCCTCCCTTCTTCAGCCGTGGGGGGGTGCAGGTGTGCTTTCCCGGGCGGGGCGGGCGGGGCGATGGGAGGGGCGGGGCGGGCTGAAAGGGAAGCGGTGGCGGCTGCGGGGCCAGCGGGGATCGAGCCATGGAGGCGGCGGCCGGGATGCTGACAGCGGGCGCGGCGCTGCTCTACGGGCTCTACGATGCGATTTACTACAACTTCGTGGCGGCCACCCGGTGCCGAAACTCGGTCAGCCTGCGGGGGAAGACGGTGCTCATCACAGGTCAGCTGGGGGGCGACAGGGGGGTCCCGGGGGAGCCTTCTCTCCCCTTCCTTCCTTCCTTCCTCTCTCTCTCTCTCTCTTTCTTTCTTTCTTTCTTTTTCTATCTATCTTTCTTTCTTTCTTTCTTTCCTTCCTTTCTATTTTTCTTTCTCTTTCTTTCATTCTTTCTATTTCTTTCTTTCTTTCTTTCTTTCTTTCTTTTTCTATCTTTCTTTTCTTCCTTCCTTCTTTCCTTCCTTTCTTTCTGTCTTTCTTTCTCCCTTTATTTCATTCTTCCTTTCTTTTTCTTTCTCTCTCTCTTTCATTCATTCTTTCATTCTTTCTCTTTCTATCTATCTTTCTTTTCTTCCTTCTTTCTTTCCTTCCTTGCTTTCTTTCTATCTTTCCTTCCTTCTTTCCTTCCTTTCTTTCTATCTTTTTCTTTCTTTCTATCCTTTCTCTCTCTCTTTCATTTTTCTTTTTTTTCTTTCTCTCTCTCTCTCTTTTCTTTTTCTATTTGGGTTTTTCCTGCCTAAGGGTAGGACTTGACTTTTCTCTACGTTGAATTTCATTTTGTTAAGTCTGATCCCTCCCCCTCTTCTTTGTGGCAACCCCTCAAACATTAGAAGCTCTTATACTCCTCTTGAGACGTTGCTGCCACTTCATTGGCCTAGGAGGGGCCTGGAAATCTGCTTTTCAGGCTTCCCAGGGCTCATTAATGACATGGTCCCTGGCTCTGCTTTGGTTGCCCCACTCCGTCTTCGGGGGATAGGTGTGCTGTCCAGCCAGTCTATGGGAATGGGATAGTTACTTAGGAATTGTGAGCTGTCCTCTTAAGGGAATGCATCATGGGAAATGTAGTTAAAAGTATCCTGGGAAATGTAGTTCATGTCACGTGGCCACATCTGTAATCCTGATTGGTCACTAAATTGACCCTCGATGGGTTGAGGGAGGTTTCCCTCCATTCTTGCCTGGACACATGGACTGCAGCTTACCGCTACATGATGGGTTAGGAAAAGAACCATCTTTTACCTGCAAGGCTGATATACAAAGGATTGGTCATTATACAAGAACTTCATCACAAATGTGAGTTATGAAGATACCTGATGTAGGGCCAAAGTTATCCAGCCAGTTTTCCTGCCTAAGTTGGGACTAGACTTTATGATTGGCCCAAAGTAACTCAGCTGGCTTTGTGCCTAATGCAGAACTAGATCTCCCCATCTCCCTGTAGCTAGAAATCCTATTTGGTTGCTGTTCCAAACTAGACAAAAAGGAGGATTAATTAGCTACTCTTATCCATGTATGAATGGAAGGATTGGCCTTCAAATTGTTCAGTAACTCGTGTTAGTAAACTGATGGTCTGCAGAGCCAATGTCCCATCTTTCAGTGCCGTTGTACCTTCAAACAGTCACTAAATGAATGAATGTAAGTCGAGGACTATCTGTATTACACCTGAATAATTTTAAGCCATTCTTCTTTGTTGACGTAAGACTGTGTTATATATGGAACTTTGCCATATACACCTGAGAATATAAAGAGCCAGACTGAAGCCATATTTGTTCTCTGTGTGACCAATTAGAGATCAGATCGGTTATGAAACTTGTTTTGCTAATGTTCCGATTGTGAAATTATTTGTTCTTGGCTTGGGTTAATAAGAAGGTCATTTTGACATTATAGGGATATTAATGATCACTTGTGTAATTGTTGCAAGAAAAACAGGAAATCTGAAGTTGTTGAACTTCCAGGGATGCATGGGAGGAGTTATGAAAGAACACCCATGTCATTCTTATGACAACCTCTATAATTTCTCTGTATGGAAAACAGGAAGTCTTATGTGATTATAAAAAGCCTATTTAAGCTGTATTCACTAAATGGAAGTGTCTCCTTTCTCCTAAAAATGGTTATTTGGGAGTTAGGGATCCAGTACTGCGTATCTTATGTAATAAAGCATCCTATGGATCAGATTATCAAAGTCTGTTGATTTATTTTTATGCCAATCTCACAGACTGCTATGAAACAGTTGTGAAAATCGTGCCCTGGGCATCTTCAAGATGTCGCTTGCTTTTGATTTAGGGAGTTGAATTCCACCCCTCTTTAAGTTGCCATGGTTGAGAAACACTGCGGAAGTAATGCTTCACTACACAACACCACAAAAACTGCCGGCACAGGAATGCAGGCCTGGCTCCTGGATCCCCATCAAAGACTGGGCAATCTTGGTGAATCCTTTCTCTCCCTTTCCCAGGTGGAAATGCAGGGATCGGGAAGGCCACAGCGGTGGATCTGGCCCGGAGAGGCGCCCGTGTCATTCTGGCATGCCGCGACAAAGCGAGAGGAGAATCAGCCATGTACGACATCCGACGGGTAAGCCGTGCGGTTCTCTCTTTTCCTCCGTTCTTCTACATCCAGGTGTTTTTCTGATGATTTTTATTCATTTATTTAGTGTATGGCATCTAAAGAAATCATGCAATCTTTGATATGCAACACAGATAAAACACACTATACACACAAACACAAATATATCATTAAATAAAGCATCAACAAATACATGTATATCAAATGGGTGGACAATACAACAGAGGAAGTGAAATATTAAGTTAGGGTACAATCATGATAAAATCTCCATCATAACATGGCCCTATAAAGTCACAACAGGATAGATGTTATACAGTTAGTCCAAATGAGATCAGAGACACTGACACAAACTTGTAGTTTTATATAAATACATATATTTAACATCTGTAACTACAGCAGACAAGATAGTCACCAGCACAGGAACATCATGAGGTAAATATAAGCAGCATACAGAGCCCACAGGAGAAAAAGGCGGGAAAAAAGGGAAACTCCCCCTTTACACCCAGGCAACCAATCAGAGCGCGGATTGCCTCATGCAGGAGCCACCACTCTCCAACCAATCAACTGCAACTGTACACTTTACTCTTCCAGCTAATAAACAGACCCCATAAAAGAGGAGGTAGAGTTGCACTGTGTGTAAAGGACCACTATATTGCTACAGAAATGCATGAAACCAAAGATGAAAACCTGCTAGAATGCATATGGGTCAACATAAAAGAAAAAAAGAATGACATGGCCATAGGTGTATATTATAGGCCACCCCATCAAGCAGAAAAAATAGATGTCCTTTTTGCCAGCCAATTTACAAACATATGCAGGAAATACACAACAATAGTAATGGGAGACTTCAATTATCCTGATATCAATTGGAAAACTACTTCTGCACCAAGTGAGAAATCAAATAAGTTCCTAACCAACCTAGCTGACAACTTTGTTGTCCAAAAGGTAGAGGGGATAGCCATACTGGACTTAATTCTTACAAACAGAGAAGAAGTGATAGAGGGAGTTGAAAATGCAGGAATGTTGGGTGAGAGTGACCGTGTCATACTAGAATTCAACATAACACAAACACAAGCAACAGAACATAATGACACCAGAGTCTTGGATTTTAAGCGAACTGATTTCAATAAACGCAGAGAGAACTGGGGAAAGATTCCATGGATGAAAATCCTAAAGGGGGAAAACAACTCAAGAATCTTGGGAAACTCTAAAAAGTACGATCATAGAAGCCCAGACCAGCACAATACCACTGAGAAAGAAAAACAAGAAATCCAAGAAGAAACCAGCATGGCTGCATAAAGATCTCTCTGGCAAATTGAAAGAAAAAAAGGACAAGCACCAAAAATGGAAAGAAGGACATACACCTAAGGCAGAATATCAACAGATAGCCAGAATCTGCAAAGACAAAGTCAGGATAGCAAAGGCTCAGAATGAACAAAGACTTGCAACAAAAGTCAAAGATAATTTTTTTAAAAGTTTCTTCCAACATATAATAACAAGAAAAAAAATCAAGGAAATAGTCGGCCACCAAAGAGAGAAGACGGCAAGGAAGTAACAGGCAACAGAGGAGAAAGAAAGAACTGCTACTCATTCTTTGCATCGGTCTTCACGCAACCCACCAAAAACATAATATAAACGTAATATAGCTCAACCCACCAAAAACATAACTGTAAAAGACAGACCAGAAATAAGCAAAAGTTAAAATAAGCAAAAAAATAGTAAGAGAACACCTGTCTGATCTTGATGAAAATAAATCACCGGGGCC
>CM042836.1:1130821-1258798 GCA_023653725.1 Bungarus multicinctus
AAATGCTTAACTCTTCTTTGCATCGGTCTCACGCAACCCACCAAAAACATAATATAAACGTTAATATAGCTCAACCCACCAAAAATAAACTGTAAAATAAAAGGACAGACCAGAATAAGCAAAAAGTAAATAAGCAAAAAATAGTAAGAGTCGGGAAGGGGTGGAGGGGTGGCGGTGTGATAAAGGAGTAGGCCCTTATCCTAGGGAGGCCACTGTCCCTCAGACGGCTGGCTGTGCATCTTTATTTGTGAAGTGGGGGCCAGGGGTTTCAGATGGTTATTTTGATGGGTACCTGGCTCCCTGCCGTATCACGCCCCTGCCCGGATCCCGAGGTGTAGCCGGGATGGCGGTTTTGAGACCCCTAGTTTGTCATGGAGGGATTTAACTGCCATCATCGGTGAACCCTCGGGGTGGTGTTCGGGAGTTCTTGGTTCCATTGACGGCCCATGGACCTGACCCAGTTAGTTTCGCCCCAATCACATTGGAGGACACATGCTGGACCTGATTTTTGTCTCTGGGCAGTGGTTGAATGGACTGTATTTTCGGGATTAGTCATAACACCTGGTCGATGGAAGATCATCCCTCCTCAGGTGGGACTTCCGTTCCGCCACCCCCCACCGCAGGAGGGCGGAGCCACTTAGTTGTTACGCCACAGGCGCCTGAGGGGACCGGAACAGGTCCAGAGGGGAGCTGGGCCATTTCCTGAGTCTCTGGCTCACAGCTCACATGGGACATGGTGGCCACCGGTGGGTTGCCACCGGGGATCTAGACGAGTTGTGCCACCTGCGCCTTATGACCCGGCACAGGATCGCTTGGCTCAGTGGGGTATACGACGGAGCGCGGGAGATGAATTGCCGGAAGAAAAAGAAGTAGAAGGCATTTGGACCGGGCGAGTGCCGTACTGAGTCAGACCGAACACAGTGAGATCTCATATTAAGACTTACCTTGTGGCGATAGGGGAGGCGAAATCTTCGTATGGTCTCCGCCCTTATGCGTCAGCAGAAAATCGCCCCGGAAACCTGTTAGAGTGACCCGCTCTCTTCTTGAACCAGAGAGGGGGTATGATCCTGCAGGGTAGGGCCGCAGAGGAGTTTTTCCAGATTTTGCATGATAAAATCACTCAGATCGGGAGGGGCCTCGATCCCAATGGGTGGTCACGGGGGGGTGTCCGGGCAGGTCTTGTGGGGAGTTGTTATCTGGGGGGAGTTGATCCTGTGACCGCCGAGGGTGTGGACAGGTTGCTGGGGGGTCTGAATGCCACCACACTGTTTATTGGACCGTGCCCCTCCGGCTGGTTTCGGCCGCCAGGGAGACGACAAGAGGGGCTCCAGGCGATTGTCAACGCTTCTTTGAGAGAGGGGGTGCTCCCGGCCGCCCTGAAGGCGGCAGTGGTGCGCCCCCTCCTCAGAAGCCTTACCCTGGACCCGGCTATTTTAAACAACTATCGTTCCGGTCTCCAACCCCTTTGTGGCGAAGGTTGTGAGAGTGTGGTGGCACGTCAGCTCCCCCGGTACCTGGAGGAAGCTACTTTACCTCGATCAGTCCCAAGCGGGTTCAGGCCTGGACATAGCACTGGAGACGGCATTGGTCGCGTGGTCGATGATCTCTGGAGGGCTAGTGACAGAGGGTTCTCCTCTGTCCTGGTACTATTAGACCTCTCGGCGGCTTTCGGACCAATACTACGCCATAGTATCTTGTTGCGACTGTTGGAGGGGTTGGGGAGGGTGGAAACCGTCCTTCGATGTTTATTCTCCTCCTTCCTCTCGGACCGTTCGCATTTGTGTTGACGGGGGGGGAGAGATCCACCTCTAGGCCCTTGCTTTGTGGGGTTGAATATCAGGGGTCGGTCCTCTCTCCCCTCTTGTTCAACACAGTTATATGATAGCCGAGCGCGGGCCGGAGATCATCCGTGGTCTTGGAGTAAGGTGTCATCTATATGCAGATGACACCCAGTTATCCATCTCTATCCAGACCACCCCAACGAGGATGTGGGGGCTATGTCCAGGTGCTTGGAGGCCGTGCAGGATTGGATGGGCGGGGACGGGAACAGGATGCGGCTCAACCCATCCAAGACCGAGTGGCTGTGGTTTCCGGCGCCCGATATAGCCAGCTGACACCTTTGCTGGCTATCGGGGGGAAGTTTTGGCCCCCGCAGAGAGGGATCACAACATGGGTGTCCTCTGGATGTACGGGCTGTCGCTTGAACATCAGATATCGCGGTCGTAGACTCAGGGGGCGTTTCATCAGATCCGTCGGATCTACCGGTTGCGGCCCTTCCTGGATCGGGGACGCCTTGCGCACGGTCATCAAGGCCCTTGTCACCTCTCGCTTGGACTATTGTAATGACCTCTACATGGGGAGCCCCGTGGGGAGCATCCGGAGACTCAGCTGGTGCAAAATGCAGCGCGCGGGATGATTATGGGGGCGTCGCGTAACGACATGTGACGCCACTTCTGCGCGAGCTGCATGGTTGCCGGTGGCTCTCGGGTTCACTTTACGGTTCTAGTTTGACCTTTAGGGCGACCCATGGGCATGGGGACCAGGTTCTTCAGGACCGCATTATGGATCGGTGATATCCAACAGGCAGTGCGTTCCCACAGAGAGGGTCTGCTCCGGGTGCCGCGGCCGCTATTGTCGTCTGGCGGCGCAGAGGGGTAGGGCCTTCTATGTGGGTGCCCCACGCCCTCTGGAATACTCTGCCACCGGAGCTTCGTACTGACACGGACATGAGGGCCTTCAGGCGATACGTTATTAGTTGAAGACTTGGCTCTTTGAGCAGGCCGGCCTGGGGCTGAGATGAATGGTTTTAATTTTTGGGCTCCATGGTATTTAAATTTTAAATTGGGGTTGTAAGGTGGGGGGGGGGACCTGTTTAGTTTTATTTATCAGCAAATTGGTTTCATACTTTTTTAATTTTTGTATATTTGTGGGTTTTAAATAGGCTGTACACCGCCTGAATCCCTGGGAGAAGGGCGGTATATAAATGTGATTACTATAAATAATAAATAAAATAAATAAAGAGAACACCTGTCTGATCTTGATGAAAATAAATCACCGGGGCCTGATGGATTACATCCCAGAGTTTTAAAGGAGCTGGCAGAGGTCATCTCAGAACCACTGCACCGTATCTTTCAAAAATCCTGCAGCACCGGGGAACTACCAGAGGACTGGAAAAGAGCTGATGTGGTTCCCATCTTCAAAAAAGAGAAAAAAAACAGACCCAGGAAACTATAGGCCAATCAGCCTAACATCAATACCCGGGAAGATACTGGAAAAGATAATAATAATAAAAAAAAAACAGATCTGCCAACATCTAGAAACAAGTAAAGTAGTAACTAGCAGTCAGCATGGGTTTGTTAAGAACAGATCATGCCAAACCAATCTTATTTCATTCTTCAACACAGTGACTAAATTAGTAGACCAGCAAAATACTGTGGACATAATATATTTAGATTTCAGCAAGGCATTCGACAAAGTAGACCACCACCTACTTCTTAGTAAGCTAGAAAAAAGTGGAATAGATAGCACCACCACTAGGTGGACTCGCAACTGGCTGGCAAACCATACTCAACGAGTAGTCCTTAATGGGTCTAAGTCTATATAGAGGGAAGTAAGCAGTGGGGTGCCACAAGGTTCTGTCTTGGCCCAGTACTCTTCAATATCTTCATTAACGATTTAGATGAGGGAATAGAAGGAGAACTTATCAAATTTGCAGATGATACTAACCTGGTAGGAATAGCTAAGAAGATAGGCTCAAGATCCAGATGGATCTTGACAGACTAGAACGCTAGGCCATATCTAACAAAATGAAATTCAATGTAGAGAAAAGTAAAGTCCTACACTTAGCCAAGAAAAACCCAAAGGACACACATAGACTGGGTGAAACCAGGCTCAATAGCAGTAACTGTGAGAGGGATCTCGGAGTCTTAGTGGACAACCAGCTCAATAGGAGCCAGCCCAACTGCCCCTCCCTGTGTTATGAATAGGAGCAGCAGCAGCCAAAAAAGCCAATGCAATCCTAAATTGCATTAACAGAGGGATGCAATCGAGTTCCAGGGAGGTACTAACACCACTCTATAAAGCCTTAGTAAGGTCACACCTAGAGTAGTGCATCCAGTTTTGTTCACCACATTATAAAAAGATGTTGTGGCTCTAGAAAAAGTACAGAGAAGAGCAACCAGGATAATTAGGGGACTGGAGGCTGAAACATATGCCGAACGGTTGCAGGAACTGGGCCTGGCTACTCTAGGGAAGAGAAGGACCAGGGGAGACAGGAGAGCAGCCTTCCAATATTTGAGGGGCTGCCACAGGGAGGAGGAGGAGGAGGTCAAGCTATTTTCTAAAGTGCCTGTAGGCCAGACAAGGAATAATGGATGGAAACTGAACAAGGAGAGATTTAACCTGGAAATAAGGAGAAACTTTCTGACCAATGGAACAGCTTCGCCCTTGGAAGTTGTGGGAGCTTCATCACTTGAGACTTTCAAGAAGAGATTGGACTGCCATTTGTCAGAAATGGTGTAGGGTCTCCCACTTGGGCGGGGGGTTGGACTAGATGACTTACAAGGTCCCTTCCAACTCTGATTATCTGTTATCGGTTGTCCCTGTGGCTTTGTAATGATTTTATTATTATTAGCCAAATTATCTTTTGATAAACAATAAATTAGTTGTATTCCTTTCACTGCTTCTCTGACATTACAATATTTTGCGTCAACGTGTTTGCTTTGGGTTTTTTATTCTCCCACCTGTTGCCATTTGTACACATGCCGTGCTATCTTCAAACACTGATGTTTACACCTTTCACTTCAATATCAGAATCCTTTAATAATTGTATATATACCATGTTCTCTGAACACAATTCTGAAAACGTTATGAATTCTGCTTCAGCTTTTGGAAATGGCAATTGAAATCTGTTTTCCAGATTTGCAACCAACTAATGTATTTGCAAACATGATAACAATTCATGGCTTTGGCTGTCTGTCTATCTTGTACATGATTAGAACGATCACTGTCTACAAAATGTTCCAAGTGAAATTCATTTGATGGTTGGAAATCCATGGCTCCCCCTTAAATATTGATATCGAAATGGTGCACCTTATAATTTTGCGATGCTGCCAAGATTAAAGCTAGCCTTATGGTTCCACTCCTCAATGTACGCACAAACACTTAGTCATAATGAACATTTTTTTGTGAGTAACGAACCTTGCTTTATATTGTGTTTCGTCATTCATCCAAAGTTTCCTCTTTTACACCCATCTGCAAAATGCAAAAAGCTTTTCTCCTTCTGGTAACCTCACTGGAGCGAAAACTTCTTTTGCACAGAAAGCATCTATTCATCCATAGCCTCTTTCCATTTCTTCTGTTCTGCCACAGGCAAATTTAATATTTCCTGATAATTTGGAGGCTCATAAAAAATGTTACATACTATTAGCTCATCAACTGTGAATCTTTCCAAAGGAATAGTTTGTTTGTTCTTTATGACCTTCATGGGATAAAATGTTTCTGTCTCTCTGATCTATTCTTAGACTTTGAGCCACTTTCAGGCCTTTGTCTAACATTAAAACTTCAGTACAGGTAATCCCCAGATTACGAGTGTTCCCTTAGCGAATGTTCAAAGTTACATGATAAGCGCCCCCTAGTGCTTACAAATAAGTCCCAAAACTACGAATCTTGAAGCACCACAGCAGTTGTTCACCCTTATGGACAAACTCAGAGGCTCTGCAACTTTCCTCCTGCACATTGCTGGCCAAAATGGAGCTTCCGGGGAGCGGATCCATCCCTCCAACACTCCATTCGGGCCTCCGCAGGCTTTTCCCAGCCCGTTGCTGGCTGAAATGGAGCTTCCCAGGGGGCTTTCAGAAGCTCCATTTCCGACGGCAATGTGCCAGGAGAGGCCCATGGAGTCCTGAACAGAGTGTCAGAGGAGTGCAAGTGGCTGAGAGGCTGAAGAGGAGACTGCTTACTAGATCTTCACAAGGAAAGTGACCCAGCACGGCAGGTTGGGTGGGAGGGGGAATGCAATTGTGAGGAGCATAAGGTATTTCAGTGGGTCAGGAAGGCCTTTTATCATCAATAGGCCCCCCATGGCCTTCCCCACCCTGAATTACCTAGTGTGCATTTAATGAGCCTCGCATTCGATTAGCAAATGTGTGGGTAAAAGGAGGGAGTGATCCCATTCAAGATACGAGATTCACTTTCATAAATCCTCGGGTTATGAATGGAAAGGGAAGGCTCCATTTGTAACTACCTGTATTAGCATGTATCTTTTCCCAATTCTCATGTTCAGAAAAAATTGCAGGATGTGAAATAATAACATTTTTGTGTCCTTCTGTAAACCTATATGCCTTTGATCCTGACGGATAACGTATTCATTTCAATTTCCTTGCCTTTGGCTGTTCTTTCCTCATAATTGCTTTGGGAATGTGCGCCCGAGCACTGCTGCCAAAGATTCTTAAATGTGCCAGTGTCTTTTATATAACATGTCATATGGAGTTTCATTAGTTGCTGAACTTGATAGTTTCTTCAGCAAATAATTGGCAGTTAAAATTGCCCCATCGCAATATTGCTTATTCATTGCTACATCTGCAACCGGTAGTAATATATCTTTCATAGTTTGTAACACACCATTCCTGCGTTCAGCAACTCCGTTCTCTGCCAGAGTGTAGGGATTGGCTTTTCTATGGGTTATGCTCTTCTTTCTCGGCCACGGCTGAAAGATGTTAGGCACGAACTCTCTAACTCTGTCTGTTTGCAGTTGACTTTGATTATACCTCCTCTCTACAAACATTACCCACTGTTTAAGTTGTTTCAAACACTTCTCTTTTGCTTTTTAATAAATAATCAAAACATCTCTTGAGAAATTGCCGTGGGCGCAATTCGTGCGAGCTGTTGCAGGTGCTTGTTGCTCCACTCGCACGAGCCTTGTCATTGGCAGTTGCGGCCATGCTCGCATCATTGCAGGCGCTTGCGGCCTCACAGGTGCTTGCTTCTTCCACAAAATCATCCCTTCTTTCCCGCCTCACCCTACTCCGGGCTGCCAACCTGGGAAGGTTGGGGAACTCTGGTCTATGTGAGACACACTCAGCAAATTACGATCTAAATCTACATACACATAAAACCTTATCCAATGACCTGCCAATACATGGTATATGTACTGTTCCTTACCTCTGAACAGAAAAATGATCCAGTGGTGGGATTCAAATTTTTTTTACTATCGGTTCTGTGGGTGCGCGTGGAGTGTTCTAAAACGGGCAATTTTAAGCTTGAAATCTTACCTTACTGTCAGTGCTGGTGCAGGTTGGCGGGGCCAACTGCTGATTGGCGCTCCCGAATCGATAGAACCGGTGTGAACCAGCAGCGTATCACCACCGATGATTACCATTTGCCAGCCTTACGTATTCCTTAACAACTGGTCCCAGACTGGCAAAAAGGTGTGGGATGTTTACAATATGCTCACTAGCCCTACTGTCCAACAATAAGTTGAGGGCTACCAGTAATGTTCTCACAATGCACACCTTCACCGGTCCATCACTGTCCCGTTCTCCCATTAGAGATCCTCTCCAGCCAGAAGGTCACCGATATCTATTCGAGCATTCTTTCCAGGTTTATAGTTTTATTACGATTTTTATGTTGTTTTAGCTTTTGATTCAGAGCTGCCCAGAGTTGATTATAAGATTGGTGGCTGTGTACAGGCAATCCTCGATTTATGACCTCAATTGTGGCCAGCATGCCCCTTGCTAAATTAGATGGTTGTTAAGTGAGCCACACTGAATTTTATGTGCTTTTTGCCATAAAAAACCTTTTTGTTAAGCAAATCACTGCAGTTGTTAAGCGAATCACATGGTTCTTAAGTGAATCCCCCCTGTTGACTTTGCTTGTTTCTTTCAATTTGGGGCTTCGGGCGTGTTTGCTTCAGATCTTGCCTGACTTGGCTTTCATCCAGTTCTTTCCTAGTCAAAGTACCTTTTCTCTGATTCTAGGGAGTCGAGGGTTTTTCTTTCCTAGGGATTCAGCAGAAACAGTCATGACGGTTGTTAAGTCAGCCAGACCCAATTTTTTGCCATGGTTGTTAGGCAAATCACTACAGTTGTTAAGTGAGTCACATGGTGGTTAAGTGAATCCAGCTCCCCCCACATGGACTTTGTTTATCTGAATATTCTTGGGACAATCACAAATAGTGATCACGTGATCCCAGGACCCTGCCACCATTGAAAATATTGCTGGTTGCCAAGCACCCAAATTCTGATCACCTGACCCTGGGGGTGCTGTGAGATAGTCGGTCGTAAATCACTTTTTGGTATTGTAATTTTGAACGATCTTTAAAGGAATGGTTGTAAGTCAAGGACTGGCTGTATTGTTTTATTGTGCACCACCTAGAGAGATTGCTGGGAGGTGAGCAGACCTACATAGAAGGTGAATAAACTGGGATCTGCCTTTGAAGCCACACCGGATCCAGAAGCTCAGGATTCTTCCCGCTGCTTTTCCAGGAAAGCGGGAACTCGGAGGTGATCCTGATGATCCTGGATCTGGCCAACTTGAACTCCGTGCGAGATTTTGCGCAGACCTTCTTAGCATCGGAACCCCGTCTGGACATCCTCATCAACAACGCAGGTGGGGGCACAGCAGACCCTCCCCAGGGTCTCTGGAGGGGGAAGGGAGTGGGGGAGATTGGAGGGGGGATTCTCCGGGATTTCTCTCCCTTTGCGGATTTGGCCATAACTTGAGATGCAACTGTCTCCTATTTGTGTCTGTACATTTTTCCTATACTGCCGTTATTAATATTTTTATGAGTAACTCAAGGTGGCAAAAAGATCCATTATGCCTTCCCCCTCCTATTTTCCCACAACAACAACCCTGTGTGGTGGGTTGGGCTGAGAGAGACAGACAAAGAGAGAGAGAGAGACAAAGCGAGACTAGCCCAAAGTCATCCAGCTGGTTTCGTGCTTAAGGTAGAGCTAGAACTCACCGTCTCCTGGTGATTGGACCAAAGTCACCCAGCTGGCTTTCATGGCTCAGGCAAGATTTGAACTCATGGCCTCCCATTTTAACCACGAGACCAAACTGACGTAACTGACTTAAAAAGACACCTGCCTCAGCCACTAGACCAAACTGAGTGCCTTACAGGTAGTCCTTGACTTATGACCATGATGGAGTCTGCTAATTATTTTTGTAAGTTGTGTTGATGCTACAGAGGGTCATCCCTTGTGATCACAATTTTCTGGCCTTTTCTGAGGTGGTGGTTAAGCGAACTGAATGTTCACTATCAGGTGTTTTTGCTAAAAACGGCAAGTAAATGCTTTTTATGACAAAAATGTTGCAAATCACGGGTCATTTGACACATTGCCAAAGGCAGGCCCTTCACCACACACCCAGAATGTGATCATGTGACCCCAAAGGGGAGCCACTGGAACTTTGAAACCGAATCGTGATGTCAGGATTCCAGCAATCGCCCTAATTAAATCATGATTCTCGAGCCAAACTTCAAAAAACTTCAATGGATGTATTAGGGGCAACATACTAGCATTGCATTTTCTCCAGAACTGGTCAGAACCTGCGGAAGACCACTTCTGCTTCACGGGCTGGGTGTCATCATTCATGTTTTCTAATTAAATATATTCACGGGCAAAAGCTCTGGTAGCTTAGTTACAATCTTTTAAAGGTAAGAGTTAGAATGTGCTTTCGCTTCAAAACTGCTGCCCTGCTCTTCCAGATTTCCTTCCAGCCCCCCTTTTTTATGGCAACCACGAAAACAGGCAGAGGAATGTTTTATAAGTTGACACATAAATCCAGGGGTGGGATTCTAGCGGTTCTGTCTGGCTCTGTAGAACCAGTAGCTCTGAAGAGCAGCAGACATAGAACCGGTTCTACGTCTGGTGCTGTTTTGGCCCACATGCCCACCCGGGCTCTTACCTGACCTTTATTTCCTGGTTTTTCAACCTCATCTGCCTTGTGAGGCACAACTGCAGTTGAAAAAGCAGGAAAAAATGCTTTTTCCAATGCTGCTTCGCTGCATGCAGCGCTGCTCAGCTGTCCAGGCAGCAAGCTGAGGAAAATTTACACACACGCGCAGCATGTAGGGAAGCAAATCATAAATAACTGAACCGGTAGTTAAACCGGTCAGATCCCACCCCAGCATAAATCCCTTTGGCAATTACATCAGTTGTCAGATCAAATTATCACAAAGTGACGTGTTGTAAGCCAAGGACTATCTGTAATCCGCTTACTTTTCTGGCAGGCGTGATGAAGGCTGGCCAAACCGCCGAATGCTTTGACCTGGCCTTCCAGGTCAACCACTTGGGCCATTTCCTGCTGACCCACCTGCTCCTGGACCGGCTGAAGCGCTGCGCCCCGAGCCGGATCCTAATTCTGTCCTCGACTTTGCATGCCTTTGGGAAGATCAACTTTCATACCATCCACAAACCAGGAGAGGAATTGTGGAAAGCTTTACAATCGTATGGCAACAGCAAACTAGCCAACGTTCTCCACGCCAGAGAGTTGGCCAACCAGCTGGAAGGAACCAACGTCACCTGCTACGCGGTTCATCCAGGTGAGTAGAATGTCAGGATTCTGGCATTTACCCCAATTAAATTATGAGCCTCGAGCCAAACTTCCAAACATAACAGGATTTATTGGGAGTTAACATGCCGGCATGACCTGGTTGTAGCCAACTCTGAGACACATAATTCTTTTTTTTTCTTTTTTTAATTTTAAAAAATTATTGAAATTCAAAATATTAAAAAGTTTACAAAAATTCAAAATATTCTTTTAAAAATACAAAAAGTTCTATAATAGGAGATGTGTTGATATCTTTCAGCATCATTTTAACAGTATAATAAATACAATACATACCATTAATACTTGACAGTTATTCCTAGTATTGGTAATACTAATTCACAGTGCCTTAATAATATTGATAAAAAATGATTCGTGTATATAAGTCCTTGGTTCAAAAAAGAACAATGTCATATTAACACTAAGTACATATATATCTAAAAAGAAATAAATCAGAGATAAATCTACATAGTTATAGTCCATATACTGTACTCTCTATTCCATAGCCATAAGAGAAGATATGTTATATATTTTTCAGTATACAATATAGGTATAACTACATACATATTATAAATTAAATATGAATATTTACATAGATCTCCATTTTCTGGCAGTTTCTTGATTTCAACAGTTTCTCATTGGTCCTACTATATACCAATATGCCAATTTTATTTCCTCTTTTAATCTGTATTTTTCATGTTTTACTGTCTTCCCATAGATACCAAATGTTCCAAATTGAATAATATTCTGAGTCTTCTTTATCCTTTAATTTCATTGTGAGTCTATCCATCTCTGCACATTCCAGGATTTTACAAATCAGACGGAATTGCTAATGCAATTCTTGCCGCCATTATTATGTGCATAGTCAGATATCGGATAACATATTTTAACCAACTCCGGGAACAGACAGAATATCATCTCTATATATGAGAGCAAAATGCCCCTCACGCATCATCACAAAAATCTCCAGAACCGTAAAGCCTACAAACTTGGAAATGTGGCCCGTAGGTTCCTCTTGGCTTCTAGGAGTTCAGTAAGAAAGGATTTTTCGAAATGACCTTCAGAACATTTAGAGCATTTCCTATATTTTTATTGTTATTAACATGCTCTGATGCTAAGGAGTTCTACTCCCCTTCTCCACCTGGAAAGAAATCTGCTTCAAATGCAAAATACAACAGAGGAGTTTCATTTTCACTTTCACAGCACCAAGCAGCTTTAGTACAGAACACTTGAGCTAAGCCCTGCCCAGGCTCCTTGCTGTCTCTTTCTTGCTCACACAGCAAATACTCTTTCAGTTTCCAAACAGCCCTCAACTCTCACACACTGGCAGGACACTAGCCAGATGAATACTGATGGATGCTGGTAGGCAGAGGCAGAATTTTTCCCCCTTATTTTCCTCCCCCAAAACTAAGCCCGATCACATTGTTATTCCCGAAATTCTCATTATTTGATTTCTAACCGATTTCCACTTTTAATGCTATATGTACCATGTGGACTTTCCTTTTCCTGAATTTATTGAATTTCAATTTTTAATTGGACAATTAAAACTATCTTTCATGTGGATCAGTGGTGATATTCAGCCGGTTCGCAACGGATCGGGTGAACCGGTAGCAAGAATTTGTCGTGGGTCGCGAAACCGATAATAAGTCCTGGCTGGCCACTCCCCCCACCGGGTCGCGCTCCCGCCCGATGCTCGCTCACCCCGCCCGCCTGCCTGACCTTCGCCTAAGGTATTTCTTTTTTTTCCCTCCAGACAATCAGCTGTAGATAAGATCAGCTGTGCTGGGATTCCCCTGGCTGAGGCCCAGGAAGGCCGAAAATGGAGGGAGGAGCTCAGCCACACACCCCTCCATGTTTTGCCTTCCAGAGCCCCAGAGGAGCCTTAGGGGAACAAAAACGCCCCCCCAGGGGCTTCTCTGAGGCTAGGAAGCTCCCAAACGTGGGTGGGGACTGCAAAAAAGAAAAGCCACGCCCACCCAGTCACATGGCCACACCCACAAAGCCACGCCCACAGAACCGGTAGTAAAAGTTTTTGAATATCACCACTGATGTGGATGTTACACAATGCGACCCCATTAAATATCTCCACCACTATGATGGTTTAAGCATCTTTAAATGTTTTTAACTTTATTAAAAAAAAACCATATCTAACCATTGTTATATAATATCTAACATGTAACCATGGAGGAATTCAAAGCTTCACATCATTATATCACATATTTAAAAGATAAAAATAGTTTCCTAAATATTACAGCCAAAACTTAACTCTCAGATAGTGAACCCATTTCCTTTCACAGGGATTCTGCATTTATCTTGTATGTATCTTGTATGTATGTATGTATCATGTATCTTGGTTTACTTTGAATGTTGAGGTGCTACCCTCTTCCTGATTTCCAGCGAGATGGGGATCAGAGGTTATTGCAAACACTGAAATGAAACATGGCTCCCTCCTTCTTTTACCTCCAAAAATATCGGCCATGTTTAATTAATATTCCACCCATCTTAGTAGTATCTGTGAGGAAGAGGAGAAACACACACACTCCTTTTGCACCATTGTCCACTCACTTCAGTTTTGGGTCTTCTGAAAAATATTTAGAAGTTGCCCCAAGGCTGAAGGATTTATTTGCTATCTCCTTTTCTCCTCCACCTCGGTCACTCTGGAAGGTGCTTCTTTCCATCTGAGGTCGTTCACACAACCAACTCTCTTTTTCTTTCAGGACCTGTTAGAACAGAAATTGGTTACTCCAGTTTGCGGTGGTTATTTTGGTTCCTTTATTTAGGCCAGGCATTCAAACAAGATTGCGACACAGGAGCCCAGACCTCCATCTACTGCGCCACCGAAGAGGGCATCGAGCGGCTGAGCGGACAGTATTTTGTGGACTGCCATCTCTCGGAACCGTGGTCACAGGCCCGCGATGACCAGCTGGCCAAGATGCTCTGGGAATTCAGCGAGAGTCTTCTTGGACTGACCACTTAAGTCGGGAAGGGTCAGAGACGGAGTTTGGGGTAACTGAAATTGTGCGTCCGATTAAGCTGGGAGATCAAACGGCAGGGAATCTGGAAACTACTCAGGGGTTGTGCTGTGGCTGAGACGAGCGTTGAATTTCCGGGAAGTTTAAAAACTTGGAAGTATCGTGGGGTTTGTGGTGGTGAGGTGCCCAGCGTTGGGCATAAGAATCTTTTCAATAAAGAAACAAACTCCATCCAGTTGTTGGTCTCTCTTTTCTACCGGTTCTGACCGGTTCTATAGAACCCCTTGTTAACTTTCTAAGCAGTTTGGAGAACCGGTAGTCAGAAGCATTCTCCTTTTGTTTTTTCCACTCTTATTACATTCTTGCCAGTATGCCTAGACTTCCTGTCTCTGGAGCTTCTGTGGCTTGACTTTCTTAAAGGGGAAGGGTTGTTTTAAGATTTTTACGCTGCTGTTGGGAGGAAATATTTCCCTGGACAATCAGCACTTTGAAGAAATAATTGAATAATGAAGCAAGGCTTTTAGGGAACCAAGATGAGTGACATTCAGCAAGGCTTCTTGGCTAGCTGGAAAGATTGACATTCAAACGTGAGTTTACCTATCCTTTCTGAGTTTTGGTCTAAAACTGGATTTTGGTGAAGGTTAATTCTGTGCTTGGTGACGTTTAATCCTGTGTTTAATGATGGAATAATTTCCTCTATTCAGCTTCAACAAGCAACAGCAACTGTTGTGACTTAATAATTTGTATTGTGTTTGAATTTTTTCCTGCCTCGTGGTTTCTTTTTCTATCTGGGGAGAGGGTCTTCCTTCACTGCTTTAGTGGTATTTGGCACTGTCCTTTTGGGGTACTTCCAAGAGGCAGGATTAAAGCTTGGCACTGATTTGTTACTGCCTTTCTGAGGGGCATGTGACCTTTTCTTAAATCTGGATGATTTCCTTAGGATATCTTGTGAGATGAGTGAGACCAGCTGGTATCTTTAAGTAGTGCAAATGGATCTAAGGATTGCTTTTCCTGGGTGTGCTCTTTCTAGAGAGCTTAAATGACATCTCTGCTAAAGAGTTTCACTTTATGAACAAGAATTGCCTGCTGATACTTATTACTGCATTTTAAGTATTTTAATTCCTCAAGGTGCTCTGGCACCCTGCCTGATTTGTAACTCCGGCTTGCAGGTATTTTTAATCTAATGATTGGTATTTTTTTGCAAGCAAAGGAGCTTTTTGTATTGGCCCCCTGTTGTTAATCCCCTTTGCTGTCCAGAGGAGTACATAGGCAAACAAGTCGATTTCCTACCTGTCTTTCTTTCTTTAAATAAAAACTTTCACAACCCCACCCTTTGCATTTGAAATAGGTAGCCTGGCCACCACATACAGTATTTCAAATACTGCAATGGTTTGACAGTCAAAACCACGGCTGCACTGTGGGCTCCCCTGTGTCCCCCATCATGTCCAATCTACACGGAAGAGGTAGAAATCAAAGCCTTGAGCTCCTTCACAGGGATTCCACCCACTCACTGAAATAGGTAACAGGTGAGTCATGATTAAAACTCGAGACGTGAAAGTCTTCGCCAAACACATCAACGTTGTGGACCCATCAACGGAAGTTCAGACAGGAAGATGGTAAGGAAAACAGCCTGACTTTCTTATACCGTGTGGTACACGGTAAGGAAGACAGAAGTCTTGCAGGTAGTCCTCAACCTACGACCACAATTGCGCCCAACATTTCTGTTTGTAAGTGAGTTTTGCCTCATTTTACAACCTTTCTTGTCACCGTTGTTAAGTAAATTGCTGCCGTTGTTCAATTAGTCACACGGTTGTTAAGCAAATCTGGCCTCCCCCTTGACTTGGCTTGTCAAAAGGTCGCAAAAGGGGACACTGGGACACTGCAACCGCCATAAATATGAGACAGTTGCCAGGCACCTGAATTTTGATCACGTGACCATGCGGAGGGTGCAACAGTCGTAAGTGTGAAAAAGGTCATAAGTCACTTTTCTCAGTGATGTTGTAACTTTGAATAGTCACTAACGAAGTGTTGTAAGACGAGGATTACCTGTAGAAAAAACCCACAGAGAGAGAGAGATCAGTATTTACAACATTTTGATTCTCACCATCCACCGGAGCACAAAATGGGATTTTACTATTTTTATTTTTTATTTGGTTTGTCAATTGCTTACAAGATGATAAGTATAAGTAAAAACATAGTTATGAATACATGGATACGTATAAGAAAAATAAAAGAAACAATAGGACAGGGACAGTAGGCACGTTGGTGCGCTTATACAGACCTCTTAGGAAAGGGGTGAGGAGGTCAACAGTAGACAGTCTGAGGTTAAAGTTTTTGGGGTTTGGGGAAGAAACCACAGAGTCAGGTAGAGGATTCCAGCCATTGACCACTCTGTGGCTGAAGTCGTAGTTCCTGCAATCAAGTTTGGTGCGGTTAACCTTGAGTTTGTATCTATCGTGTGCTCTTGTATGCTCTAGTTAGTAGTGTAATGTTACCAGAGAAAAAGCTACGTAGGATTAGGTTAACAACTCTTACTGCCTTTTTGGCTATGTAGTTACAGTGGGCTCTAGCACTTAGGTCATTAGAGAGGAGTACTCTATCTCCTCCCAGCCCCCTTCCCAGACAGCAAAGAGACTCTGGAATAAAAGAGGTTGTGGCCTTCCTTCTTGACAGTGATAACAGATAACAGATAATCAGAGCTGGAAGGGACCTTGGAGGTCATCTAGTCCAACCCCCTGCCCAAACAGGAGACACCATTTCTGACAGATGGCAGTCCAATCTCTTCTTGAAAGTCTCAAGAGATGAAGCTCCCACAACTTCTGAAGGCAACTTCTGTTCCATAGGTTGATTGTTCTCCCTTATTTCCAGGTTGAATCTCTGCTTGTTCAGTTTCCATCCCTTATTCCTTCTCTGGCCTTTGGGTCCCTTGGAGAATAGCTTGACCCCGTCCTCCTCTCTTGGGCAGCCCTCAAATATTGGGACATTGCTCTCCTTTCTCCCCTGGTCCTTCTCTTCCCTAGACTAGCCAGGTCCAGTTCCTGTAACTCTTCATCGCATGTTTTAGTCTCCAGTCCCCTAATCATCCTGGTTGCACTTCTCTGCACTTTTTCTAGAGTCTCAAATCTTTTCTATAGTGTGGTGACCAAAACTGGAAGCAGGACTCCAGGTGTGGCCTTACTAAGGCTTCATAGAGTGGTATTAGTACCTCCTTTGACCTCAATTGTATCCCTTTGTTAATGCAACTTAGGATTGTATTGGCTTTTTTGGCTGCTGCTGCACACAGCTGGCTCATATTTAATTTAAGACTCCAAGATCCCTCTCCCAGTGACTGCTATTGAGCCTGGTTTCACTCAGTCTATATGTGTATTTTTGGCTTTTCTTCCCTAAGGGCAGGCTTTTGACTTTTCTCTACATTGAATTTCACTTTGTTAGATAGGGCCTAGTGTTGTAGTCCATGAAGATCCATCTGAGTCTTGAGCCTATCTTCTTCTTGGGTGTTAGCTCTTCCTGCCAGGAATATGAATGTGCTACAGGAAGTCCTGGAATTTTGTCCACAATTGGGACAGACTTAAACACAGGGCCTTATTTAACAAAATGCAATTCAGTGGTGAGAAAAGTAAGGCAAGAGAAACAGATTGGGTGAGACTTAGCTCAGTAATAATAATAATAATAATAATAAATATTTATTTATATACCACTCCTCTCCCGGCGGTGCACAGCCATACAATTAAAACAATAAATATGTGAAAAATTAAAACTAAATTAAACTAAGACCCTGGCTGTAATCAATTAAAACCCTTCCCTAAAACTCTAAAATTTAATATAAAAGTAAAACACCCAAATCTAAAATCAGTAAGTGTGACATGGATCTTGTAGTCCTACTGGACAATCATTTGAATCTGAGCCAGCCATGTGCCGCAGCTGCAGCCAAAAAAGCCAATGCAATCCCAGGCTGCATCAACAGAGAGACTGAATCAAGATCAGGTGAAGCGTTAATGTTAACCACTTCATGAAGCCCTGAAAAGGGTCACACCTGGAGTCCTGCATCCAATTCTGGTCGTCACACTATAAAAAACGGATGCTGAGACTCTGGAAAGAGTGCAGAGAACGGCAGCGAGGATGATGAGGGGACTGGAGGCTCAAACATATGAAGCACGGTTGCAGGAAGTGGATCTGTCTACTTGAATGAAAAGCAGGACTAGGGATGACAGGATAGCAGTCTTCCAATATTTGAGGGGCTGCCCCAAAGAAGAGCGGGGTCATATTATTCCCCAAAGAACTTGAGGGCAGGAGAAGAAGCAACGGATGGAAACTCACCAAGGAGAGAAGCAACCTGGAAGTAAGGAGGAACTTCCTGACACTGAGAACAATTAACCAGGGGAACTGCTGGCCACCAGGAGTTGTGGTTGCTTTATCACTGGAGGTTTTATAAGAGACTGGCAGTCACTTGTCTGAAATGGCAGAGGGTCTCTGCTTGAGCAGGGGTTGAGCTAGAAGACCTTCAAGGTCTCTTCAAAATCTGTTATTATATTATTCTATGGAAGGAAGGAAGGGAGGGAAAGAAGGAAAGAAGGAAAGAAGGAAGGAATATAAATAGGTAGATGGAAGGAAGGTATATAGGTAAATACACAGTATCAACAGTAGAGACCTTCAAATTTCCAGGTTCTACTATATCATATGACCTAAAATGGACACCTAACATCAAAAACGTCATCAAAAAAGCACAACAAAGAAGGTTCTTTGTGCGCCAACTCAGGAAGCTCAAAGTGCCCAAGGAGCTGCTGATCCAGTTCTACAGAGGAATTATTGAGTCTATCATCTGCACCTCTATAACTGTCTGGTTTGGTTCTGCAACCCAACAGGACAGACCCAGACTTCCACAGAGAGGAATTAGAGCTGCAGAAAAAACCATGGCTACCCACCTGCCTTCCGTGGAGGACCTGTATCCTGCACGAGTCAAAAAGAGGGCTGTGAAAATATTTGCAGACCCCTCACATCCCGGACATAAACTGTTTCAACTCCCACCCTCAAAACGATGCCGTAGAGCCCTGCACACCAGAACAACTGGACACAAGGGGAGTTTTTTCCCGAAAGCCATCACTCTGCTAAACAACTCATTCCCTCAACACTGTTCAACTATTTACGAAGTCTGCACTGTTACTATTAATCTTCTCATCCCTCCTTATCGCCCATCCCCTCCCACTTGTGACTGTAGGACTGTAACTTTGTCCCTTGTATCCTTATGATTTATATTGACTGTTTCCTAGTATGATTTGATTGTTGATTGTACCCTGTGACTATCATTATGATTCTTGATCCTTAACAAATGTACCTTTTCTGTATGTACACTGAGAGTATTTACACCAAGAGAAATTCCTTGTGTGTCCAATCACACTTGGCCAATAAAGTATTCTGTTCTATTCTATTCTAGGTGGATTGGGAGGGAGGGAGGGAGGAAGATGGCTAGATAGATAAATAGGTGGAAGAAAGCGAGGGAGGATGGATAAATAGGTAGATGGAAGGGAAGAGAAGGGGGAAAGAAGGGAGGGAGGGAGGAAAATGGCTAGATAAATAGGTGGATAGAAAGGAAGGAAGGAAGGAGCAAGAGGGAGGGAGGATGGAAGGAGCAAGAAAGGAATGGATGGAAACTCATCAAGGAGAGAAGCAACCTGGAATTAAGGAGAAACTTCCTAACAGTGAGGACAATTAACCAGGGGAACTGCTGGCCACCAGGAGTTGTGGTTGCTTTGTCACTGGAGGTTTTTTAAGAGACTGGGCAGTCACGTGTCTGAAGGGTCTCTGCTTGAGCAGGGGGCACAGCTAGAAGACCTCCATGGTCCCTTCAAAACCTGTTATACTCTAATTGTTACTATTACTGACCCGTGTACAGAACAAGCTGCCTCCCCCCCACTGGGTGGTTATTGAACCCTGCTCTGCCCTTGCCCGGAAAGGCCCATCACGCCATCCTAGGTCAACAGGCAGTTTAGGATGAGGCAAGCGCACTCCCTCCCTTCCCGAGGGGAGGGCGAGAGGCTGGCAGCGGGGGCCGGGGCTCTCCCACGCGGGGCGGGAGGCCCGGCTAAAAAGGGAAGCGGTCGCGGGCTGCAGGTCCAGCGGGGATCGGGCCATGAAGGTGGCGGCGGGCGCGGCGCTGCTGCTGGGGCTCTACGCGCTGATTTACTACTACTATGTAGCGGCCACTCGGTGCAGAAACTCAGTCAGCCTGCGGGGCAAGACGGTGCTCATCACAAATCAGCTGGGGGGGCGGTAATGGGGGGTCTAGGGGGTCTTTTTCTCTTTCTTTCTTTCTTTCTTTCTTTTTCTCTTTCTTTCTTTTTCTCTTTTTCTTTTCTTCTCTTTTTCTTTCTTCCTTCCTTTCTCTCTGTCTCTTTCTCTCCCCCCCACTTTCTCTCCCTCCTTTCTCTCTCCTTTCTTTTTCTTGCTTTCTTCCTTCCTCTCTCTTTGTCTCTCCCTCCCTCCTTCCCGCCCTCTCTTTCTCTCCTTCTCTCTCTCTCTTTCTTTCCCCCCTCTTTCACTTTCTCTCTCTCCTTCTCTCTTTCTTCTATAGTCCCCCCCCCCCTCAACTTCAATGGCTCCGCGCAGGACCAAAGTCCCGGGGCAAAAGCGCAGCGCAGCGTCCGAGGGAGACGCGAGTCGAGAGTCAACGCTAAACCAGGTCTGTCCGCGGAGATTCCGCCCCACCCCCCTTCCAGGCCCTGCTTGACCCAAAGGCGCTTTAGACGCAACCCAGAAAGTCCGGGCTGAAAAAGGGAAGAAACCGGGGCAGAACCGAACCGGGAGGCTCCGCGGATGCCAGCCGTCCCCGGGGCTGCCTCGGAGCCCCGCCCGGGAAGAAAGGACAGGGAGCGGAAGAACAGCGGGGGAATTCTGGGCTGGGCTGAGCCAGAGGGAGCCTCGGACGGACGAACAGAATAACAGAGTTGGAAGGGACCTTGGAGGTCCTCTAGTCCAACCTTCCTGCTCCAGAAGGAGACCCTATACCAGGAGTGTCCAACCTTGGGAACCCAACCAGCCAGCTATGGGGAAAAAGCGCAAACTATTTTTTTTTTTGCGCTTTAGACGCAACCCAGAAAGTCCGGCCTGAAAAAGGGAAGAAACCGGGGCGGAACCGAACCGGGAGGCTCCGCGGATGCCAGCCATCCCCGGGACTGCCTCGCATCTTGAGACCCCTCCCCTCTTCCGAGGCTGAGAGGAGCGGGAGGGGAAGGGCCGCATTCTCGCCGGAGGGGCGCAGGGAAGGACCTCCTTGACTCAGAAAGGGACAGCCAGACTTCGGAAGGCTAACAGAATAACAGGGTCGGAATTCAATTTTTTTTTTTACTACCGGTTCCGTGGGCGTGGCTTATTTGGTGGGTGTGGCTTGGTGGCCATGTGACTGGGTAGACATTACTTGGTGGCCATGTGACTGAGTGGGCGTGGCCAACTTAATATCACTCAGGTCAAGGGCTGCCTTGCCTGGCCCCGCCCTTCCTAGTCATTCCTTGTCACACCCAGCCTCAACTTATCTATAGTTCTGTAAAAATGTTGTTACCTTTTTTTCACTTTATTATCTACATACTATAGATTTTCTTCAAAAAGGGAGACCTCAGCCTAGTTGCAAATTACAGACCAATCTCTTTATGCTGCGTCACCTGTAAAGTCTTGGAATCAATTATTAACCAATCCATCATCTTCCACTTAGAGACAAACAACCTATTCTCTAATAAACAATTTGGTTTCAGGAAAAAACTATCATGTAATCTGCAACTCTTACACTGCAAAAACATATGGACTACACAACTCAATCAGGGCAAAGCAATAGACGCAATCTACATAGACTTCTGCAAAGCCTTTGATTCAGTGGTATACAACAAACTACTCCTAAAATTAAAATCTTATGGTATCTCTGGAGACCTGTGTAACTGGATAGAAGCATTCCTGTCAAACAGACAACAAATGGTCAAAATTGGGAGCGTCCTACTGTACCTGTCAACAGTGGTGTCCCCCAAGGCAGCGTTCTAGGACCTACTCTCTTCATACTCTACATAAATGACCTCTGTGATCATATCAAGAGCAACTCTTCACTGATGATGTAAAGCTATTCAACACCACAGAAAATACCGCTACCCTTCAAAAAGACCTTGACCACGTATCAGAATGGTCAAACAAATGGCAACTCCAAATCTCAACAAATAAATGCTCTGTCCTACATATTGGCAAAAAAAATCAGGAAATAAAATACAGACTGAATAGTCAAGACCTTGTTGATGACCCAAACTCTGTCAAGGATCTTGGAGTACTCATCTCAAATGATCTAAGTGCTAGAGCCCACTGTAACTACATAGCCAAAAAGGCGCTAAGAGTTGTTAACCTAATCTTACGTAGCTTTTTCTCTGGTAATATTACACTAGTAACTAGAGCATACAAAACATTTGCTAGACCAATCCTCGAATACAGCTCATCAGTCTGGAACCCGCATTACATATCTGATATTAACACAGTTGAGAAAGTCCAGAAATATTTTACAAGAAGAGTTCTTCACTCCTCTTCTACTCGTTGCAGAATACCTTATGCCACCAGACTCGAAATTCTAGACCTTGAAAACCTTGAAAACCTAGAACTACGTCGCCTTCGGTCCGATCTAAGTATAGTATATAAAATCATACATTGCAATGTCCTACCTGTCAATGAATCCTTCAGCTTCAACCATAACAACACAAGAGCACACAATAGATACAAACTCAAGGTTAACCGCACCAAACTTGACTGCAGGAAATACGACTTCAGCCACAGAGTGGTCAATGTCTGGAATACTCTACCTGACTCTGTGGTTTCTTCCCCAAACTCCAAAAACTTTAACCTCAGACTGTCTACTATTAACCTCACCCCTTTCCTAAGAGGTCTGTAGGGGTCGTGCATAAGCGCACCAACGTGCCTACTGTCTCTATCTTTTCTTTTATTATCCTTACATATATCCATGTATTCATAACTATGTTTTTACTTATAGCTATTATCTTGTAATCAATTGACAAAAATAAATAAATAAATAAATAAATAAAATAAAAGTGACATCCTGCAGAGCCAGAGGTGGGAGACCTGCGCCATCTTCTGGTCTGACAGGAGCACCGCAACCCATTTTTGAAATGCCTTTCTGTTTTTTAGGGATTAAATGTATTTGCTATGAAGCAACCCTTTGTAGCCCCATCAGGATGCTGCAAATATTTTTCATCAATATGAAAAATTACAATTGCTGTTGTAATTGTTGAATCCCCAGAGGCGGGATTCAAATTTTGTATCAACCGGTTCTGTGGGTGTGGCTAGGTGGGTGTGGCCATGTGACTAGGTGGGCGTGGCTTCTTCTTTTTTGGCAGCACCCCTCCCCCATTTTTTTGCCTTCCTGGGCCTCAGGGAAGCCCCACGGGCAAAGCAGCAAGTAAGCAGGGGGAATCCTGGCACAGCTGATCATAGGAACCAGCTGATCGTTGGCGGGAGAAGAAATCCCTTACGGAGTGGCTAGGAGGGGGAGAATGCAGTCCGCGATGTCGGGCATGCGCGCAATGTTGCACATGTGTGATTAGGACTGACTGGACGGGGAGGGGAGGGGCCAGTGCAGAATCCTAACGATCGGTTCTATAGAACCGGTCCAAACCAGTAGAGGCCCATCCCTGATTATCCCTGAATATTTTTAAGCCATTCGTCTTCGTTGATGTAAGACTGTTCTGAAACAATTCTTACAATTCCCATACACTGGCTGGAGGAGCACATGGGCCCCAGGGAAGCTTCCTGGAGCAAAACTGCCCCCCCAGAAGGTTTCCCTGAGGCCCGGAAGGCCCAAAAGGTGGGAAGGGGTGCTGCAAGAAGAAGAAGAAGCCATGCCCCCCCCCAGTCACATGACCATGCCCACCTAGCCATGCCCACAGAACTGGTTGCTAGAAAATTTGAATCCGATCCCTGGAGAGAAGCAATCTGGAACTAAGGAGAAACTTCTTAACAGGGAGGACAATTAACCAGTGGAACGGCTTCCCTCCAGAAGTTGTAGGTGCTCCTAACACTGGAGGCTCTTAAGAGGAGATTGGACAGCCGCTTGTCTGGAATGGTCGAGGGTCTCCTGCTTCAGCAGACGGTTGGACTAGTAGACCTTCAAGGTCCCTTCCAGTTCTGTTCTATTCTGTTCTCTGTTCTGTTCTCTATTCTACTCTATTCTATTCTACTGTAATTCTATTCTATTTTATTGTACTTCTATTCCATTCAATTCTATTTTCTATTCTATTCTGTTCTATTCTTTATTCTAATCTCTATTCTATTCTCCTTCTTTTCTTCATCTAATTCCCATCATCTCCCTCCTTCCCTCCCTCTCTTTTGCCCTCTCTCCCCCGCAGTCCCATCTCCCTCCTCCCTTCCTTCCTTCCTTCCTTCCTTCCTTCCTTCCTCCCTCCCTCCTTCCCTCCCTCCCTCCCTCCCTCCCTTTCTTATGTCCTTCTGCCCTTCCTTGTTCCCTCCCTTCCTTCCTTACTCCTTCCTTCCCATCTCCCTCCCTCCTCCCTTTCTTCCTCACTTCTTCAGCCGTGGGGGGGTGCAGGTGTGCTTTCCCGGACGGGCGGGGCGATGGGAGGGGCGGGCGGGCTGAAAGGGAAGCGGTGGCGGCTGCGGGGCCAGCGGGGATCGAGCCATGGAGGCGGCGGCCGGGATGCTGACAGCGGGCGCGGCGCTGCTCTACGGGCTCTACGATGTGATTTACTACAACTTCGTGGCGGCCACCCGGTGCCGAAACTCGGTCAGCCTGCGGGGGAAGACGGTGCTCATCACAGGTCAGCTGGGGGGGCGGCAGGGGGGTCCCGGGGGAGCCTTCTCTCCCCTTTCTTCCTTCCTTCCTTTCTTCCTTCCTTCCTTTCTTCCTTTCATTCTTTCTCTTTCTATCTATCTTTCTTTTCTTCCTTCTTTCCTTCCTTCCTTTCTCTCTCTCTCTTTCTTTCTTTCTTTCTTTCTTTCTATCCTTCCTTCCTTCCTTCCTTTCATTCTTTCTCTTTCTATCTATCTTTCTTTTCTTCTTTCCTTCCTTTCTCTCTCTTTCATTCTTTCTCTTACTATCTTTCTTTCTTTCTTTCTTTCTTTCTTTCTTTCTTTCTTTCTTTCTTTCTTTCTTTCTTTCTTTCTTTCTTTCTTTCTTTCTTTCTTTCTTTCTTTCTTTCTTTCTTTCTTTCTTTCTTTCTTTCCTTCCTTCCTTCCTTCCTTCCTTCCTTCCGGTTATGAAACTTGTTTTGCTAATGTTCCGATTGTGAAATCATTTGTTCTTGGCTTGGGTTAATAAGAAGGTCATTTTGACATTATAGGGATATTAATGATCACTTGTGTAATTGTTGCAAGAAAAACAGGAAATCTGAAGTTGGGGAACTTCCAGGGATACATGGGAGGAGTTATGGAAGAACACCCATGTCATTCTTATGACAACCTCTATAACTTCTATGTATGGAAAGCAGGAAGTCTTATGTGATTATAAAAAGCCTATTTAAGCTGTATTCACTAAATGGAAGTATCTCCTTTCTCCTAAAAATGGTTATTTGGGAGTTAGGGATCCAGTACTGCGTATCTTATGTAATAAAGCATCCTATGGATCAGATTATCAAAAGTCTGTTGGTTTATTTTTATGCCAATCTCACAGACTGCTATGAAACAGTTGTGAAAATCGTGCCCTGGGCATCTTCAAGATGTCGCTTGCTTTTGATTTAGGGAGTTGAATTCCACCCCTCTTTAAGTTGCCATGGTTGAGAAACACTGCGGAAGTAATGCTTCACTACACAACACCACAAAAACTGCCGGCACAGGAATGCAGGCCTGGCTCCTGGATCCCCATCAAAGGCTGGGCGATCTCGGTGAATCCTTTCTCTGCCCTTTCCCAGGTGGAAATGCAGGGATCGGGAAGGCCACAGCGGTGGATCTGGCCCGGAGAGGCGCCCGTGTCATTCTGGCATGCCGCGACAAAGCGAGAGGAGAATCAGCCATGTACGACATCCAACGGGTAAGCCGTGCGGTTCTCTCCTTTCCTCTGTTCTTCTACATCCAGGTGTTTTCCTGATGATTTTTATTCATTTATTTAGTGTATGGCATCTAAAGAAATCATGCAATCTTTGATATGAAACACAGATAAAACACACTATACACACAAACACAAATATATCATTAAATAAAGCATCAACAAATACATGTATATCAAATGGGTGGACAATACAACAGAGGAAGTGAAATATTAAGTTAGGGTACAATCATGATAAAATCTCCATCATAACATGGCCCTATAAAGTCACAACGGGATAGATGTTATACAGTTCGTCCAAATGAGATCAGAGACACTGACACAAACTTGTAGTTTTATATAAATGAATATATTTAACATCTGTAACTACAGCAGACAAGATAGTCAGCAGCACAGGAACATCATTGTAGGAATCAAGACTCAGGACCACATGAAGATGAGACAAGCTGCTTTCTTTATTGTCAGGTTGAGAATAAGAAGAGCTGTCTGCTCTCTTGCCAGAGTTCGTTCTATCTCTCTATATCCATAGTAGCATACCAGTGGTTAATTTATACACTATACATCTATTTAGACAACCTTTGTTACTGTCTGCTTAAGCAGTTTATACATTCATTTCCAGTTAGGATTAACTTTTAATTAAGATTAACATAAGCTTCAGTTCCTGCCTTTGTTCCGTCCTATCTGGGTGCTAAGGTCTTGTTTCCTCCAGCTAAACATGCAAATGTTTCCTCCAAGTAAACATGCAAACGTTGCACTTTGCACGGAATGTTCTTTGTCTGAGGTTTGCCATCCAAGACAAGAATATCCAGAATGCACAACGCCTACACATCATGAGGGAAATATAAGCAGCATACAGAGCCCACAGGAGAAAAAGGCGGGAAAAAGGGAAACTCCCCCTTTACACCCAGGCAACCAATCAGAGCGCGGATTGCCTCATGCAGGAGCTACCACTCTCCAACCAATCAACTGCAACTGTACACTTTACTCTTCCAGCAAATGCATAACAGTCTCATTGAGGGACTCTGGGCCGTTCCCCACTCAAAGAGCTTTGCCTTGAATTCTGTCACAGCCTGGCCTGGTTCTACTCAGGGGGCTCCCTATTTTGAGGGCCAGCTGCATTCCTGGCACTGGTTTTGTTGGATCAAGGGTCAGGCAACTGCACAGCAAACGTCCAAATGAGATCAGAGACACTGACACAAACTTATAGTTTTATATAAATGAATATATTTAACATCTGTAACTACAGCAGACAAGATAGTCAGCAGCACAGGAACATCGTGAGGTAAATATAAGCAGCATACAGAGCCCACAGGAGAAAAAGGCGGGGAAAAAGGGAAACTCCCCCTTTACACCCAGGCAACCAATCATAGCGCGGATTGCCTCATGGAGGAGCCAGCACTCAACTACAACTGTTCCAGCTATTAAATTAAATATCTTTACACTCCTCCGATTTACACCTGGACAGCATTTAAACCAAGTTGCTTTACAAGATCTTCACACAAAGGCTGCTTGTGAAGGAAGCAGAGGGAGAGTAGAAAGGAGAAAGATAGCGAATCATATAACTATAAACCAAGAATACCAATAAGACATTTCGGGTTCGTGCGCTTGAGATTGTGACTTTATTTTATTTCAAAATGACCGGCTTAGTTCAGTGTAATGCTTGTTTTACAGCTGTCTTTCGCCGTACTCTTTTCAAACTTGGATACTATCCTCTTTGTAAAAAAATTACCAGTCTACATGGACAGATTACCTACCTAGAATCTCTAATCTGTGCTCTCCAAGCAGAAATTAGGTGCCCAATCCAGCCATGTATTGAGCCAGCCCCCACTGCCACAAAGATCCTACAGAAAAGGGCAGTATGGACAGCCGTGGGATCTGGCAGGGTGAGAGCTGTGGACGATAAACGCAAAGCTTTTGCTGTGTCCCAGCACAACAGAAACAGGGCCCTTGCTGACCTTAATAGGGACACTAAAGTGACAGGTCAAGGTAGTTGTGATAACGATAACTCAAGTAAGCCGGGGATCATGGTCCTAGAAGAAGAACTTACTTTGGAAAGGAGAAAGTGTGAATCAGGTATATTACACACCAGTCACACAAGAAGAGCAAGGCATCCAAAAAGAGAAGCCACCTTCTGGCTGGGGTCTCAATTGTAAGGGATGTAAATTTAGGAAAGGATACGGAGGTTTTGAAAGAGGTCAGGTGTCTATCAGGTGCTGCTGCCGGCAGAGACAAGAAGTGTATTAATGAGTTTAATGTGTGGCTAAAGGAGTGGTGTAAAAGGGAAGGCTTTGGTTTTATTAGTCATGATGTCTGCAGCTGTTCCAATGAAAAACTGTACAAAAGAGATGGTTTGCATCCATCAAAGAAAGGGACTGAGTTACTTGGCATTAAATTCACAGATTTCCTGGATAAACTGGATTTAAACTGAACAGCGGGGACAGAGAATTAATGGATACAGAACATTTCTGTCCCCAGCAACCTAAAACTAATAAGGATACCAGTGCATGCAAAATAGATGTTTGTGCAGGTAAGATTATCAACCTTGATGCCAACCAAAACCAAGCATTTAATAGTGAGTGCCATACGATGTGCACTAATCAAACAGGTGGCCAGAAAGTAGGGCCAGGCAGGCACAACACAGGTTATGTAGACAGTAAATACGGTGTCAGACATAAAGATCTCAAGTGCCTATATACAAATGCACAAAGTCTGGGGAACAAACAGGGTGAACTCGAACTGCGAATACATGAAGGTAAATATGATATAGTTGGAATAACAGAAACTTCGTGGGATGAAACCCATGACTGGAACATACTGGTAGAAGGATACAAACTACTGTGTTTCTCCAACAATATTCCCCCCCCCCCAATAGGAAGACACAGCATGTTTTCTAGGCAAAAAGGGAAATTAAGCCCCTCCTCCCAAATTTAGGTCTATTTTAAAACATGCGAAATGAGGGGAAGGGCTCAACTTGCCGTTAGGAGCGCCCCACAGGCAGCCATGCCTCGCCACCAGGCGTTCCTAATGGGCAATCATGGCGGAGCACGGAGAGATAGATAGATAGATTGATATTTATTTATATACCGTTCCTCTCCCGAAGGACTCGGAGCGGTGTACAGCCATCCAATTAAAATAACATTAAAATATACAAAAATTAAAACTGAATTAAATAACCTGGCTGTAATAAACAGGTTAAAACCCCCACTATAAACCCTAAAATTAAAATACCCCAACCTTTTGATCGCCACTAGGGACCCCCAATTAAAACCCCAATCTAAAATCAGCTCAAGCCGGCCTGGTCAAAGAGGCAGGTTTTCAAGGCACGCCTGAAGGTCCCCAGGTCTGTGGCTGTATGCAACTCCGGAGGCAACCCATTCCAGAGGGCAGACGCCCCCACAGAGAAGGCCCTATTTCTCGGGGCCACCAGCCGGCAGATAGATGCCGACGGGACCTGCAAAAGACCCTCCCTGTGGGAGCGCACCGGACGGTGAGAGGAAAATGGCAGAATGCGGTCTTGTAAATATCCTGGTCCGATGCCATGGAGCGCTTTAAAAGTTAGCACTAAGATTTTAAAGCGCACCCAGGAGGCCACCGGCAACCAATGCAGCTCGCACAGGAGGGGTGTCACATGAGAAAACTTTGACGCCCCCATAACCACCCGCGCGGCCGCATTCTGTACCAGTTGAAGCCTCCGGATGCTCCCATTCGGGAGCCCCATGTAGAGGGCGTTACAGTAGTCCAGTTGGGAGGTGACCAGGGCATGAGTGACCGTGCGTAAGGCATCCCGATCCAGAAAGGGCCGCATCTGGCGAATCAGGCGAACCTGATAAAACGCCGCCCTGGAGATGGCCGTAATGTGGTCTTCCAAGGACAGCCGTACATCCAGGAGGACACCCAGATTGCTAGCCCTCTCTGAAGGGGGCAAAATCTCACCCCCAATAGCCAGCGAAGGAACTACCTGGCTATATTGGGATGCCGGAAACCACAACCACTCAGTCTTGGAAGGGTTGAGTCGCAACCTGTTCCCGCCCATCCAGTTCCGCACAGCCTCTGGGCAACGGGACATGACCTCTATAGCATCGTTGGGGTGGCTTGGGGTGGAGATATACAGCTGAGTATCATCAGCGTACAGATGACACTTCACCCCAAAACCACGGATGATCTCCCCCAGCAGCTTCACATAAATGTTGAACAAGAGAGGGGAGAGGACCGACCCCTGAGGCACCCCACAATTGAGGGACCTAGAGGTGGACCTCTCCCCCCCCGCCAACACAAATTGCAGGCGGTTGGAGAGGAAGGAGGCGAACCACCGCAACATGTTGCCCCCAACCCCCAACCCTCCTAACCGTCGCAATAAGATACTATGGTCGATAGTATCAAAAGCCGCTGATAGGTCTAATAGGACCAGGACGGAGGAATAACCCCTGTCACGGGCCCTCCAGAGATCATCAACCAACGCGACCAATGCCGTTTCAGTACTATGTCCAGGCCTGAAGCCCGATTGGAAGGGATCCAGGTACGTATCTTCATCCAGGTACTGGGGAAGCTGACCTGCCACCACACTCTCAACAACCTTCGCCACGAAGGGAAGGTTGAAGACAGGATGATAGTTGTTCAAAAGAGTTGGGTCCAGGGAGGGCTTCTTGAGGAGGGGTCGCACCACCGCCGTTTTCAAGGCGATGGGCAGCGAGCCCTCCACCAAAGAAGCGTTAACAATTCCCTGGAGCCAATTCCGCGTCACCTCTCTGGCGGTAGAAACCAGCCAGGAGGGGCAAGGGTCCAATAAACATGTGGTGGCATTCAGCAGCCCCAGCAACCTGTCTATACCTTCGGCAGTCACAGGGTCGAACTCGTCCCAGATAACCATCTCAAGACTCACCACGGTCACCTCCCCTGGGACTACCCAGCTGGAGTCCAGCCGGTTCCGAATCTGAGCGATTTTATCGCGCAGAAATCAAGAAAACTCCTCCGCCTTTCCCTGCAAGAGATCCTCCCGCGCTCCCGGCCCAAGCAGGGAGCGGGTTACTCTAAACAGGGCGGCGGGTCGATTTTCTGCCGAAGCAATAAGGGCAGAGAAGCGAGAACGCTTCGCCACCTCTATCACCTTGGCTGCAGACCTGAGATCTTCGGCGCCCGCCGCTGTTGCTTTCCCTTCTGCCTGAGCCGCCACCATGTTTGGAGCTGTTGTTTCCCTGTTTGGAAGGGGCTGCCTTTAATGTTCTCACAGTGCACACCTGCACAGGTCCATCACTGTCCCGTTCTCCCATTAGAGATCCTCTCCAGCCATGAGGTCACCGATATCTATTCGAGCATTCTTTCCAGGTTTATAGTTTTATTACGATTTTTATGTTGTTTTAGCTTTTGATTCAGAGCTGCCCAGAGTTGATTATAAGATTGGTGGCTGTGTACAGGCAGTCCTCGATTTACGACCTCAATTGTGGCCAGCATGCCCCTTGCTAAATTAGATGGTTGTTAAGTGAGCCGCACTGAATTTTATGTGCTTTTTGCCATAAAAAACCTTTTTGTTAAGCAAATCACTGCAGTTGTTAAGCGAATCACATGGTTCTTAAGTGAATCCCCCCTGTTGACTTTGCTTGTTTCTTTCAATTTGGGGCTTCGGGCGTGTTTGCTTCAGATCTTGCCTGACTCGGCTTTCATCCAGTTCTTTCCTAGTCAAAGTACCTTTTCTCTGATTCTAGGGAGTCGAGGGTTTTTCTTTCCTAGGGATTCAGCAGAAACAGTCATGACGGTTGTTAGGTCAGCCAGACCCAATTTTTTGCCATGGTTGTTAGGCAAATCACTACAGTTGTTAAGTGAGTCACATGGTGGTTAAGTGAATCCAGCTCCCCCCACATGGACTTTGTTTATCTGAATATTCTTGGGACAATCACAAATAGTGATCACGTGATCCCAGGACCCTGCCACCATTGAAAATATTGCTGGTTGCCAAGCACCCAAATTCTGATCACATGACCCTGGGGGTGCTGTGAGATAGTCGGTCGTAAATCACTTTTTGGTATTGTAATTTTGAGCCATCACTAAAGGAATGGTTGTAAGTCAAGAACTGGCTGTATTGTTTAATTGTGCACCACCTAGAGAGATTGCTGGGAGGTGAGCAGACCTACATAGAAGGTGAATAAACTGGGATCTGCCTTTGAAGCCACACCGGATCCAGAAGCTCAGGATTCTTCCCGCTGCTTTTCCAGGAAAGCGGGAACTCGGAGGTGATCCTGATGATCCTGGATCTGGCCAACCTGAACTCCGTGCGAGATTTTGCGCAGACCTTCTTAGCATCGGAGCCCCGTCTGGACATCCTCATCAACAACGCAGGTGGGGGCACAGCAGACCCTCCCCAGGGTCTCTGGAGGGGGAAGGGAGTGGGGGAGATTGGAGGGGGGATTCTCCGGGATTTCTCTCCCTTTGCGGATTTGCCATAACTTGAGATGCAGCTGTCTCCTATTTCTGTCTGTTCATTTTTCCTATACTGCCGTTATTAATATTTTTATGAGTAACTCAAGGCGGCAAAAAGATCCATTATGCCTTCCCCCTCCTATTTTCCCACAACAACAACCCTGTGTGGTGGGTTGGGCTGAGAGAGACAGAGACAAAGAGAGAGAGAGACAAAGCGAGACTAGCCCAAAGTCATCCAGCTGGTTTCGTGCTTAAGGTAGAGCTAGAACTCACCGTCTCCTGGTGATTGGACCAAAGTCATCCAGCTGGCTTTCATGGCTCAGGCAAGATTTGAACTCATGGCCTCCCATTTTAACCATGAGACCAAACTCACGTAACTGACTTAAAAAGACACCTGCCTCAGCCACTAGACCAAACTGAGTGCTTTAAAGGTAGTCCTTGACTTATGACCGTGATGGAGTCTGCCAATTATATTTGTAAGTTGTGTTGATGCTACAGAGGGTCATCCCTTGTGATCACAATTTTCCAGCCTTTTCTGAGGTGGTGGTTAAGCGAATTGAATGTTCACTATCAGGTGTTTTTGCTAAAAACGGCAAGTAAATGCCTTTTGTGACAAAAATGTTGTAAATCACGGGTCACTTGACACATTGCCAAAGGCAGGCCCTTCACCACGCACCCAGAATATGATCCGGAACTCACGGCCACTAGCGAGATCTGCAACGGCTTAACCACCCACACATCCTGACAACGGACTACTTTAGGGTCGCCGCCCCGAGTCCAGGAGGGTGATCAGTCCCCCTCTTCTGCCCTCAAACGAGACAGGTACACCAGATTTAATAACAGATACTTGCCTGAGACGCGCAGTCGGTTTCCCCCATCCTGGCCAGGAATTGTTCAGACCACAGTTCCTACAAAGCAGGGTTCTTGGACTCGTTCAGAGCATCCTGGGAACCACAGAACTGCCACTCCCGTCTCCCGGAGGCTAAATCCCCCGCGGCGCCTGGAGAATGTTCAGGAGTGCCCATTCAGTGGGCCCAAAGGGGTAGAACTGCCCTCAGCCAAATATCGCCTTGACCTATAGTCCCATCTGGGGTGCCATCTTTTGTAGGAACAAAAATAACAGAGACCAGGTCAAGCTCTTCAATGTAGGAAAAGTTTATTTGCGCAGGTTCAAACTGCTTAAATGAAGCATAAAAAGGACTGAACCCCGAAAGGTTTCAAACGGTACATTTTTATATGGTTGGTACATACATTTCATAAGTCATATGCATCTGACATATATGGGTAAATAGGGAACTGAAACTTAGTTAAGACATTATATTGGGAAATAACAGGATACATCTGTTAGGGTAAGCAATAAGATATATTTTATAAAGCTGTTTCAACTTCTACTGGTCAAGCTGACACAATATTTGACTTCTAAATTCTGGCCCAGACACTACCTAAGCAGAACTTTGAGCTACCTCAGTGTGACCACAAGGGGGAGCCACTGGAACTTTGGAACCGAATCGTGATGTCAGGATTCCAGCAATCACCCTAATTAAATCATGATTCTCGAACCAAACTTCAAAAAACTTCAAAGGATTTATTAGAGGCAACATACTGGCATTACCCTGTATGAAGCCAACTCTGAGATATGTAATTTAGTCACCTCCCCCTGGGTGTCTCATAAACCAGATTCTCCAACTGAGCACGTTCACGGCAGTGGTGGGATTCAAATTTTTTTACTACTGGTTCTGTGGGTATGGCTTGGTGTGGGCGTGGCAGGGGAAGGATACCGTAAAATCTCCAGTCAGAGGTGGTGGTTGCCAGTTCTCCAAACTACTCAAAATTTCCGCTACTGGTTCTCCAGAACTGGTCAGAACCTGCTGAAGACCACCTCTGCTTCATGGGCTGGGTGTCATCATTCATATTCTCCAATTAAATATATTCACGGGCAAAAGCTCTGGAAGCTTAGTTACAATCTTTTAAAGATAAGAGTTAGAATGTGCTTTCGCTTCAAAACTGCTGCCCTGCTCTTCCAGATTTCCTTCCAGCCCCCCTTTTTTATGGCAACCACTAAAACAGGCAGAGAATGTTTTATAAGTTGACACATAAATCCAGGGGTGGGATTCTAGCGGTTCTGTCCGGCTCTGTAGAACCAGTAGCTCTGAAGAGCAGCAGACATAGAACCGGTTCTACGTCTGCTGCTGTTTTGGCCCACATGCCCACCCGGGCTCTTACCTGACCTTTATTTCCTGGTTTTTCAACCTCATCTGCCTTTTGAGGCACAGCTGCGATTGAAACAGCAGGAAAACATGCTTTTTCAAATGCTGCTTCCCTGCATGCAGCGCTGCTCAGCTGTCCAGGCAGCAAGCTGACAAAGATTTACACACACGCGCAGCGTGGAGGGAAGCAAATCATAAATCAACGAACTGGTCGTTAAACCGGTCAGATCCCACCCCTGCATAAATCCCTTTGGCAATTACATCAGTTGTAAGATCGAATTATCACAAAGTGACGTGTTGTAAGCCAAGGACTATCTGTAATCCGCTTACTTTTCTGGCAGGCGTGATTACGGCTGGCCAAGCTGCCGATGGCTTTGACCTGACCTTCCAGGTCAACCACTTGGGCCACTTCCTGCTGACCCACCTGCTCCTGGACCGGCTGAAGTGCTGCGCCCCGAGCCGGATTGTAATTCTGTCCTCGAGTAGCCATGCCTTTGGGAAGATCGACTTTCAGACCGTCCATAAACCAGGAGAGGGAACGTGGAAAGCTTTTCAATCGTATGGCAATAGCAAACTAGCCAACATTCTCCACACCAGAGAGTTGGCCAACCGGCTGGAAGGAACCAATGTCACCTGCTACGCGGTTCATCCAGGTGAGTAGAATGTCAGGATTCCAGTAGTTACCCCATTTAACTCATGAGCCTCGAGCCAAACTTCCAAACATAGCAGGATTTATTGGGTGTTAACATACCAGCATGATCTGGTTGTAGCCAACTCTGAGACACATAATTCGTTTTTTTTTATTTTTTTTATTTTTTAAAAAATATTGAAATTCAATAATAATAATAATTGCCACCGCTATTATGTGTATAGTCAGATATCGGATAACATATTGTAACCAACTCCCGGAACAGACAGAATATCATCTCTATATATGAGAGCAAAATGCCCCTCACGCATCATCACAAAACTCTCCAGAACCGTAAAGCCTACAAACTTGGAAATGTGGCCCGTAGGTTCCTCTTGGCTTCTAGGAGTTCAGTAAGAAAAGATTTTTCGAAATGACCTTCAGAATATTTAGAGCATTTCCTATATTATTATTATTAACATGCTCTGATGCTAAGGGGTTCTACTCCCCCTCTCCACCTGGAAAGAAATCTCTTTCAAATGCAAAACACCAGCAGAGGAGTTTCACTTTCACTTTCACAGCACCAAGCAGCTTTAGTACAGAACAGTTGAGCTAAGCCCAGCCCAGGCTCCTTGCTATCTCTTTCTTGCTCACACAGCAAATACTCTTTCAGTTTCCAAACAGCCCTCAACTCTCTCACACACTGGCAGGACACTAGCCAGATGAATACCGATGGATGCTAGTAGGCAGAGGCAGAATTTTCCCCCCTTATTTTCCTCCCCAAAAACTAAGCCCGATCACATAGTTTCGTAGCGAAGCACGGGGATCGAGCTAGTTATGTAATATTATTTAATGTGTGTGTGTCAACAATACTACAAGGATTCTGCTTTGTTATTCCCGAAATTCTCATTATTTGATTTCTAATCAATTTCCAGTTTTAATGCTATATGTACCATGTATCCTGTTTTCCTTGTCCTGAATTTATTGAACTTCAATTTTTAATTGGACAATTAAAAACTATCTTTCACGTGGATGTTACACAATGCGACCCCATTAAAATATCTCCACCACTATGATGATTTAAGCATCTTTAAATGTTATTAACTTTATTAAAAAAAAAACATATCTAACCATTGTTATATAATATCTAACATCTAACCATGGAGGAATTCAAAGTGTGACATCATTATATCACATATTTAAAAGATAAAAAATAGTTTCCTAAATATTACAGCCAAAACCTAACTGTCGGGCTCTACATCTTAATCAGCGTCTTCAAACCTGACGTTACAGCTGTGCCTTGGAGGTGTGAATCCCTGATATGCACCTTAAGTCTGGCATTGCAACTTGGCAAGCAGCTGATCCAGACCAGCAGAGAAGGGAGGGAGGGCTGTGGGTGATATTTCACAGCCTCAGAAATCAACTTCAGACTGTGGGAGGGCCGTGTAGCCTTGGAACTCAGATAACACAGAACAGGTGTCTTTTTGCAATGTTTGGCTTCAACACAGTGCTGGGCTTGAGCCGGAAGCGATCGTTGTTATTTAAGATACTAATGGGAGGTAGGGTGAAGGGAGGAACGTAATATTAGCTGAGGCCTGGTGTAATTAGGTAATGGGCAGATTAGGGTGGGGCGGAGGTAATTGGGCAGGAGTGGATAAAACAATGTTGGGAGTTAACTGTTTTCAATGCTGACTTTACACGGATATCCGTTATTACGGTTCTTAGCCACGATTGGGAACACAGCAATAAAGTCTTCAATTTCAACTCTACAAGTGTGAGAAACATGGTTTATTGATGGAAGTCTCCAGTTCTTGGCAGAGATCAACATTAACTCTCAGATAGTGAATCCATTTCCTTTCACAGGGAGTCTGCATTTATCTTGTATGTATCTTGGTTTACTTTGAATGTTGAGGTGCTACCCTCTTCCTGATTTCCAGCGAGATGGGGATCAGAGGTTATTGCAAACACTGAAATGAAACATGGCTCCCTTCTTCTTTTACCTCCAAAAATATTGGCCATGTTTAATTAATATTCCACCCATTTTAGTAGTATCTGTGAGGAAGAGGAGAAACACACACACAAACACACACACTCCTTTTGCACCATTGTCCACTCACTTCAGTTTTGGGTCTTCTGAAAAATATTTAGAAGTTGCCCCAAGGCTGAAGGGCTTATTTGCTATCTCCTTTTCTCCTCCATCTTGGTCACTCTGGAAGGTGCTTCTTTCCATCTGAGGTCGTTCACACAACCAACTCTCTTTTTCTTTCAGGACCTGTTAGAACAGAAATTGGTTACTCCAGTTCGTGGTGGTTATCTTGGTTGGTTTATTTAGGCCAGGCATTCAAACAAGATTGTGACACAGGAGCCCAGACCTCCATCTACTGCGCCACCGAGGAGGGCATCGAGACCCTGAGTGGGCGGTATTTTGTGGACTGCCATCTCTTGGAGCCGTGGCCACAGGCCCGTGATGACCACCTGGCCAAGAAGCTCTGGGAATTCAGCGAGAGTCTTCTGGGACTGACCACTTAAGATGGGAAGGGTCAGAGACGGAGTTTGGGGTAACCAAAATTGTGCGTCCGATTAATCTGGGAGATCAAACGGCAGGGAATCTGGAAACTACTCAGGGGTTGCACTGTGGCTGAGATGAGCATTGAATTTCCGAGAAGTTTAAAAACTGGGAAGTATCGTGGGGTTTGTGGTGGTGAGTTGCCCAGTGTTGGGCATAAGAATCTTTTCAATAAAGAAACAAACTCCATCCAGTTGTTGGTCTCTCTTTTCTCCAACCTGGCCTTTCTTTCTGGTCTTGAAAAGGGCTGCTCCTTCCCATCCCTTGAGACATTTCATTACCTTACTAGGTAATGTCATCAGTGTAAGAAGCGACAGAGGTTGGCAGGGTTGGACAGATGACCTTTGAAGTTCCTTCTAGAATTGGGTATTAAACCATTGGTCCATGTAGCTGAAAATGGTAGCAATCAGACAGCGGGTCTTCTGCAGTTCTGCAAAGGGGGGGGGGAGGTCTTTTTCAATTTGGGTTGCCCGGATCAAAAATTCCTCGATAGTTTGTATGTTCAAGTAGTTGTCGACTGACGCCTGCAGTTCAGAGGTGGTATTCAACAGGTTCACACCGGTTCAGGCGAACCAGTAGCGGTGATTTGGCGTGGGTCACCAAACCGATGGCGACCCCTGGCTGGCCACACACCCCACCCAGTCGCCCAGTCACTCACTTGCCCTGGTCGCTCTCCTAGAGTTCCCTACTACGTGGCGGCCGTAGTGCAGGTCAGGCGGATGTCCCAGGGCTGCTGCAGATGTGCACTGCATGTGCAGCCGCTACAAATGCAGTGCACATGTGCAACAGCCCAGGACATCCACCCGCCTGCCCGCCCTCCTGGAGCACGTTTTCTTCCTTCTCCTGGCGGACGGGCCTCTTCCAGCCCAGCCTGGCCAGACAGCAGGTGGGTGGGTGGATGTCCCGGGGGCTTCTCGCCTCCCTTGTTGCGAGATGCCTGAAGCTGCCGCATGCTTTTTTCGATGCGGCTGCAGTCCAGCAGCCGCACCGAAAAAAACACGCCCTGCTCTATGTGCCAGGAACATAGAACAGGGCAGCACTGGGCCGTTGGAGAAGCGGAGCAAAGCCGGAGATCAGTAGCCACCCCTTTCGCAGCCCAAGAAGCCTCCCCGAATCAGCCAGCTGGTCTCCCCCTTCTCTGCCTGCTTGTTCCGTACGGCCAAGGAGGAGGAGACCAGCCAGCTGATTTGGGGAGACTTTCTGCGCCGAAAGAGGCAGCTGGAGATCAAAAAAGAGTCGCCTCCAGCAGCTGCCACTTTGGTCGGATGGTCTCCTCCTCCTCGGCCATACGGAACAAACAGGCTGAGAAAGAGGAGACTAGCTGGCCAATTCAGGGAGACTTCTTGCGCTGCGAAAGAGGTGGCTACTGATCTCCGGCTTTGCTCCGCTTTGCTTCTGCAACGGTCAGGCGCAGCCCTATTCTATGCGCTTGGCTGCTCGGTCCTGTTGTGCCCGGCACATGGAACAGTCTTGCCATGCCCGGCACAGCAGCTGCAGGCATCTCGTGACATGGGGGTGGTGGCGAAGAGCCCCGGGACATGTAGTCACCTGCTGGCTGGCCAGGCCAGGCTGGAAGAGGCGCATCTACCAGGAGAAGGTAGAAAGTGTGCTCTGGGAGGGAGGGCGCCAAGCAGGCGGGCGGAATGTCCTGGGACCACTTAAAGGTCGACTTTAAGAGCGCCCCCATGGAAGAAGCCGGGAACTTAGAGCAAATGTAGTGGCGGCAGGGGTGACGGGCGTGTGTGTCCCTCCACAAGGAGTGTGAAGGGAGGCAGACACCACGCCTCTGAGGAAAAGAGGAGGTGCCGAAGCCCTGGCTGTCACCCGGGAGGAGACTGTCGCTCCCACCGCCACTACTTTTGCTCTCGTTCTCGGCTTCTTCCAAGGGGGCGCTCTTAAAGTCCATCTTTAAGATCTGGAAGACATTTCGTTAGATCAGCGCTAACTCATCAATGGGAAAGGTGTAGCCCCTGAATTCACGAGAAGTCTTGGGCAAATTTCTCTGACTTTTAAAAGGCATCCATGCGGTGTCTGCCTCCCTTCACACTCCTTGTGCACGCCGGGAATGCCCAACCGGAGCTGGAGAGAGAGCGAAGTTGACTGCTATGAGGCGAGCGCCTTGGCGTCCCCTCTTGCTCCTCACTGTCGCCCTGAACCGGTGTGGCTCTTTACTTGAGCAGCCAGACAGCCACAGCAGCGCCCGCAGCAGCAACAGGCAGCACCACAACAAAGAGGTACAGTAAAATTTGGCGGTGCAAAGTTATCTCCAATGGGCTTCAGGCAAAAACAAAGACCACCCCAAACATCTCATGATTGGTCTCATTTGAGACAACGATGAATCTGCATACCGACAGGAGTTTATATAACTTGCCTCATGGTGTAACCGGAACGATCTGGAACTGAACACACTCAAAACCGTAGAAACTGTGGTAAACTTTAGAAGAAACCCCCCCATACTACCACCTCTTACAATACTAGACAACACAGTATCAACAGTAGAGACCTTCAAATTTCTAGGTTCTATCATAGCACAAGACCTAACATGGACACCTAACATCAAAAATGTCATCAAAAAAGCACAACAAAGAAGGTTTTTTCTGCGCCAACTCAGAAAGCTCAAAGTGCCCAAAGAGCTGCTGATCCAGTTCTACAAAGGAATGATTGAGTCTGTCATCTTCACCTCTGTAACTCTCTGGTTTGGTTTTGCAACCCAACAGGACAGACACAGACTTCAGAGGATAATTAGGACTGTAGAAAAAACAATTACTACCCACCTGCCTTCAATCGAGGACCTGTATACTGCACGAGTCAAAAAGAGGGCTGTGAAAATATTTATGGACCCCTCACATCCCGGACATAAACTGTTTCAACTCCTTCCCTCAAAACGACGCTATAGAGCACTGCTCACCAGAACAACTATGTTGAGTTAATTCCCCATTAGGAGAATGAGTGCACACAGGGAGACGTACTGAGAGTAATGTTGAATAACACATACAGCACACAGATACGCTGTATAGTAAAATGTAGATTTTACTTCCTGTAAACGGTTAAGCAAAATCCAACACAGACAGTCCAAGTCATACACGGTTTTCAGTCCAGGGAGAATCCAATAACAAAGTCCAGTATCAAAAACAGTTAAGTAATAGACTCACATCAATCCAAGAATAACGACAATTAGTAATTGTCAATAGGGAAATGCAGGAACACAAACATCGACCATCTAGCAAAACTCTCTCTGGCTCAGTCAGCTCTCAGTTCAGTTATGAAACCAGGTTTCTGGCTCCATCTTATGGCCATTTGAGATACCACACCCAATTGCAATTTTAGCATTCCTGTAAAGATATAGTATTAAAATGTCTATCCTGGTTTATATATTTCCAACCCAACTGTCAGGTTACTTACATTCCTAACGAACTAGACACAAGGTGAGTTTTTTCCCAAACGCGATCACTCTACTAAAGAAATAATTCCCTCAATACTGTCCAACTATTTACAAAGTCTGCACTGTTACTATTAATCTTCTCATCCCTCCTTATCACCCATCCCCTCCCACTTGTGACTGTAGGACTGTAACTTTATCGCTTGTATCCTTACAATTTATATGGATTGTTTCCTGGTATGATTTGTTGCTTATTGTACCCTGTGACTATCATTAAGCGTTGCACCTGATGATCCTTGACTCTTGGTGAATGTCTCTTTTCTTTTATGTGCACTGAGAGCATTTGCACCAAAGACAAATTCCTTGTGTGTCCAATCACACTTGGACAATAAAGAATTCCATTCTATTCTATACAAAACCCATTTGGCAGGCAGACTCGGCAGGCAGTTGTGATCTTTAGTTGGGCTTTTCTTTTTGTCAGCCCAAGGGTGGAGGGGGGGAAGATACGTAGGAAATTACCCTGTCTCTGCAGCATCAGTCATGTGACTGAGTGGGCGTGGCCAACTCGATGTCATTTGCACCACCCAGTCACATGACCACCAAGCCACACCCACCAAACAAGCCACAACAAGTCAGGTTTCCAAGTGATGAAATCCATTTAAAAAGAAAAGGACAAAGTCCATCTTTCAAAAAGATTTCTTTTATTTAGGAAAGCATCAAATTGGCAAAGTCCATGGTAATTCCAGCACAACCCAGAATTACCCCACAATATTAGAAGTGAGAAACAACCCCCATAAGCCACATTCTCCAATAGAAGTAATTTAACGTTGCTTGATGTCATAAATCTCTACCTCCAGGGGCCTGAGCACAAACAACTCATTTTCCCATGGGAAGAAGAACCACTTAGCCTAAACAACTCTCTCTCTCTCTCTCTCTCCACTCCTCCCTGCTTAGGAATGTGGCAAGACCCTTCCCGAGACCCTTCCCCCATGACTGCCAAAGAGAAAGTAAGAAAAAGAATATATACAGCTGTGTGAAAAAGTCCTGCATGCTTTACGGTTTATGACATTTTTTGGATAGGCCATTGATTTTATGATATTTTATGCTATTATTATATTTAAATAAATCCTGGTGGTTTTTAAGTGAAAACCATAAGCTTTTTGCAATTTGGTGCTGTTTGGATGGCGATTTTGAATTTTCTTTCATGCTTACAAAACATGCTTACAATGACTATGAAAACAGATTAACTGATGCATATGTAAATTGAACACCTCGGTCTGAGATCACTTGACGTGGCACTCCGTGGAGCCAATAAATACGCTTCACGAACAGTTTTGACAGTTTTTTAGCTGAAGGTAATCCATTACACGCTATAAAGTGGGCTTGCATGGAAAACAAATTGATGACCGTCCAAATCACTGTACTTCGTCCACTTTCTAGTAATTCCACAATAAAGTCCATCCCAACTTCTTCCCAGCTACTTGTTAGAGAAGTCCAGGGGGTTTCCCAGTTCTATGTTTCATTGTGGCACAAGTTGAAGTTTTTTACATAGTTCTCGACATCAGTTTTCATTTTTGGCCCCCAGAATTGTCTTCTGACTAAATGTAGGGTTTTAAGAAACCCAAAGTTCCCCCCCGCCCCCAACCAAGTCATGGCTGTGTTTTAATACCATCAATCTCAGGGTATTGGGTGCATAAATCTTGTTTCCTTTCCAAGCTAATCCTTCACTCATTGTCAAATTGATTTGATTTTCAGCAAACCATGGGTCGTTTTCAAATCCGTTGCCAGTTTGTCCTCAAGGAGCCTAGAACTGCATTGGGCTTGGCCTTTGGTGGTTGCTTGGCTGGCAGGTTGGGCTTCTGATAGCATAGTTTGCACTACTTCCTCTCGGCAACTGTCAAATTGGGGTTTTCTCAACAAGGCATCCACCAATAACTTCCCCCCCCCCTAGAATATATATATATTTCAGTTTAAGATTGAATCTCTTCAAGTATTGAGCCCAGTGAACTTGTTTAAGGGAAAGCTTTCAAAGGGTTCTTCAGAGCCTTGAAGTTTTTGTGATCAGTCCACACCTCAAAAGACTCCGTAACTCACTCCAGGAAATGCCTCCAAGATAGCAAAGCCCATTGCACTGCAAAAGCCTCCTTTTCCCAAACTGCCCTCCTATGTTCTGTGTCAGTCAACATTTTTGACACATAAGCACAAGGCGTCAGTTGGTCTTGAGAGTTCTTTTGAAGTAGTACCGCCGCAACAGCCACATCACTGGCATCGGCTTGGGCTACAAAAGGTTTGGTTGGATCCAGATGTTGGAGGATAGGCTCCGCTACAAAAAGGCGCTTTAAAGTTTCAAAATATTTTTGACAATTCATTGTCCAAGTGAGAGGTTGGTTAGATTTTGGTTTGGTCGGGGAAGGCCCAGTTTTCAGTAACTCTGTTAAAGGGAGGGCGACCTCGGCAAACGAAGGGATGAATTGTCTATAAAAAATTTGCAAAACCCAGGAAGCTTTGAAGTTGTTTACGTGTCTTTGGGGCGCTGCCAGTCTGGCACTGCCTTAAAACTGGAAGTTTTTAAGAAGAAATTGGATAACCATGTGATGCACTTAAGACTTTACTGTGGCAAAAAGGCCATAAAATTCGGCACAATTCAGTTCACAACTGCCTTGCTTATCAATGGGAATTTAGGTCCAAGTGGCAGGCGTAAGTTGAGAACTACTTGAATGTGCAAACTATTGAGGAATTTTTAACCTGGGCAAGCCAAAATGAAAAAGACCTCCCACCCCTTGGAGCATTGCAAAAAACCCACTGCCTCATTCTATCCTTTTCAGCTACATGGACCAATGGCTTAATTCCCTATTCTGGAAGGGACCTCAAAGGTCATCTGTCCAACCCTGCCAACCTCACTCCCTTCTCACACTGATAACATTACCTAGTAAGGTAATGAAATGTCTCAAGGGATGGGAAGGAGTAGCCCTTTTCAAGACCAGAAAGAAAGGCCAGGTTGGAGAAAAGAGAGACCAACAACTGGATGGAGTTTGTTTCTTTATTGAAAAGATTCTTATGCCCAACGCTGGGCAACTCACCACCACAAACCCCACGATACTTCCCAGTTTTTAAACTTCTCGGAAATTCAAGGCTCATCTCAGCCACAGTGCAACCCCTGAGTAGTTTCCAGATTCCCTGCCGTTTGATCTCCCAGGTTAATCGGACGCAGGTTTTCGGTTGCCCCAAACTCCGCCTCTGACACTTCCCATCTTAAGTGGTCAGTCCCAGAAGACTCTCGCTGAATTCCCAGAGCATCTTGGCCAGGTGGTCATCGCGGGCCTGTGGCCATGGCTCCGAGAGGTGGCAGTCCATAAAATACTGCCCGCTCAGGCTCTCGATGCCCTCCTCGGTGGCGCAGTAGATGGAGGTCTGGGCTCCTGTGTCGCAATCTTGTTTGAATGCCTGGCTTAAATAAAGGAACCAAAATAACCACCGCGAACTGGAGTAACCAATTTCTGTTCTAACAGGTCCTGGAAGAAAAAGAGAGTTGGTTGTGTGAACGACCTCAGATGGAAAGAAGCACCTTCCAGAGTGACCAAGGTGGAGGAGAAAAGGAGATAGCAAATAAGCCCTTCAGCCTTGGGGCAACTTCTAAATATTTTTCAGAAGACCCAAAACTGAAGTGAGTGGACAATGGTGCAAAAGGAGTGTGTGTATTGGTGTGTGTGTTTCTCCTCTTCCTCACAGATACTACTAAGATGGATGGTGTCATCTCATAAAATATTGTTATGGTCTTGTAGAGTTGCCAACAGAAAGGGAAGGGGGAGCAGTGCGGCAGCTTGCAAACCGAAAGCGTAGTCCATAAACATTTTTTCAAAGATAGTAACTAGGTGACTGAAGTTTCTGCCCCAGAAATATCTAACTAGAGAACATGATTGATGACTCTTGGCTATGGAAGTGTCCCATTGGAGAATATGAATGACGCTACACCCAGGCAGTGCCGGACCTTTTAATTCCCAATAAATCCTTTTGAAGTTTTGGAAGTTTGACTTGAGACTCATGATTTAAATGGGGTTAAGTTCCGGAATCCTCACAGCTAGCTGACTCGGAGACACATCAGAGTACATGTTTAATATTAATTAAACATGGCCGATATTTTTGAAGCTAAGAGAAGGAGGGAGCCATGTTTCATTTCAGTGTTTGCAATAACCTCATCTCGTTGGAAACCAGAAGAGGGTAGCACCTCAACATTCAAAGTAAACCAAGATACATACAAGATAAATGCAGACTCCCTGTGAAAGGAAATGGATTCACTATCTGAGAGTTAAGTTTTGGTTGTAATATTTAGGAAACTATTTTTTATCTTTTAAATATGTGATATAATGATGTCACGCTTTGAATTCCTCCATGGTTACATGTTAGATATTATATAACAATGGTTAGATATGGTTTTTTTTAATTAATAACATTTAATGATGCTTAAACCATCATAGTGGTGATGATTTTTTAATGGAGCTGCATTGTGTAGAACTTCTGTGGCGCAATGTTTAGAGTGCTGTACTGAAGGTGACTTCTGCTGACTATCAGCTGTTCAAATCCCACCAAGCTCAAAGTCGACTCAGCCTTCCGTCCTTCCGAGGTGGGTAAAATGAGGACCCAGATTGTTGGGGGCAAGAGGCTGACTCTGTAAACTGCTTAGAGAGGGCTGTAAAATCACTGTGAAGTGGTATATAAGTCTAGATGCTATGGCTTAGGAAGGAACGAAGGAGGGAGGGAGGGAGGAGGGAAGGAAGGAAGACAAGAAGGAAGAAACAAAGGAGGGAAGGAGGAAGGAAGGAAGGAAGCCTTTGTTACAATGCAGCATTGCAGGTTGACTCTGCCCACTAACCAGCAGTTCGAATCTCAACAGCTCCGTCTTAAAAATTGAAATTCAATTAGAAATAATGAGAAATCCGGGACAAGGAAAACAGGATACTCAATACCAGAGGTCTCCAAACTTGACAACTTTAAGACTTGTGGACTTCAACTCCCAGAATTCCTCATTCTGGGAGTTGAAGTCCACAAGTCTTAAAGTTGCCAAGTTTTGGGACCTCTGCTCAACATGGTATGTATAGCATTAAAACTGGAATTTGGTTAGACATCAAATAATGAGAATTTCGGGAAAGGCAATGCAGAATCCTTGCAGTACTGTTGACACACACACGTTAAATAATATTACATAATGATATTCTGTCTATTCCCCGAGTTGGTTAAAATAGTGCATTTGTGTGTATGTTTGTGTTGTCTCACGTATAAATCCATTGGAATAAGTGTCTAATACATGCAGTCCCCAACTTATTAGAGTTTGTTTAGTGACCATCCAAAGTTACAACACAGCACTGGAAAAAAAGTGACTTAAATGACTGTTTTTGACACAACATTCACTTAATAACTATCTTGCTTAGCAACAGAAATGTTGGGCTCGTAAGGCAATAACTTCCTGTACATTCAAATGAAGAATACCAGGTATTAAAATAATGACTTTTCTGTCTTTCCCCCGAGTCGTTGAGAAGACCCTGGGTGCAACCATCAATCAATTATGGGGGTCTTATTCCTTCTGTTATTCTTTCCTTGCCCCCAGGTGTCAATAAGCAAAAGTCCTCTTGGAATTGGAATGGCGAATGGGGAACCTAACAGGGGGGTGGAATGGAGAAGAGAAAGTTAACTTTGCACACAAAAGTTTTGATCCAGCAATGCTACTATAAGCACTTGGCTTTTAGTAAAAGTAAATGAGGAAAGGCGTTGAGAAGCAGGGGGTTGGACTAGAAGACCTTCAAGGGCCCTCCCCACCTAAGGTTCTAGGATTCTGGACTCGGGATGGTGGCAGACGTCTCCCTCCTCAGCTCAGCTTGATGGAGGAAACTCCCGGGGTGCCTCTGCAGAAGGGGGTCGAGTGAACCCCCCAGTGCGAGAGAAATGTTTGGCGGAGGGGGGCCCCATCTGGGGTGTCTTGGAGCCAGATGTCAACTCATCAAGCATTTTTAATAGACGTTTTATAGTTGCCGACAGAAAGGGAGGGGAGAGAGGAGTTTGAAATACCAGGTGTAGCAGCTTGGAATCGAAAGTGCATTCTGTGCAGTTTTTCAGAGATTGTAACTAGGTGACTGAAGTTGCTGCCACACAAAAATCTAATTGGAAAATATGATTGATGCCTCTTGACTATGGATGTGTCCCGTTGGAGAATATGAATGATGATACACCCAGAGGGTGAGGGGAAAACCAGGGTCAAGGGTGAGTGAGAGTGAATGATGTGCCTCAGAGTCGGCTGCACCCAGACAGTGCCGGCATGTTAACCCCCAATAAATCCTTTTGAAGTTTTGGAAGTTTGGCTCAAGACTCATGACTTAAATGAGGTAATTGCCAGAATCCTGACACCGGACTTCCACTCACCTGGATGAACTGCATAGCAGGTGACGTTCGTTCCGTCCAGCCGGTTGGCCAACTCTCTGACGTGCAGAATGTTGGCTAGTTTGCTGTTGCCATACGATTGAAAAGCTTTCCACATTCCCTCTCCTGACTTGTGGATGGTCTGACAGTCGATCTTCCCAAAGAAATGAAAAGTCGAGGCCACAATTACAATCCGGCTCGGGGCGCAGCGCTTCAGCCGATCCAGGAGCAAGTGGGTCAGCAGGAAGTGGCCCAAGTGGTTGACCTGGAAGGCCTGGTCAAAGCCATCAGCGGTTTGGCCATTAGTAAAGACCCCTGCCAGAAAAATAAGCAGATTACAGGTAGCCCTTGGCTTACAACACATCAGTTTGTGATAATACGATTTTACAACTGATATAATTACCAAAGGGATTTATGTGTCAACTTATAAAACATTCTTATGCCTGTTTTAGTAGTTGCCATAAAAAAAAAAGTATTCAGTCCAGGGATAATCCAAAAACAAAGTCCAGTATCATAAACAAAGTTCAGTAAACAGACTCACAGTAATCCAAGCAAGGACGATCAGTCAACAGGCAATAGGGAAAATGCAAGAACCAAGAACACGATCACGATACAAACAGGTTTACTGGCTCCATCTTATGGCTGTTTGAGGAACCACACCCAATTACAATTACAGCATTCCCTTAAAGATACAGGATTAAATGACTATCCTGGTTTTTATCTTGCCAACCCAACTGTTAGGTGACTACCGTTCCTAACATGTACATTTTTCCAATACTGCCGTTATTAATATTTTTATGAGTAACTCCAGGTGGCAAAAAGATCCAATATGCCTTCCCCCTCCTATTTTCCCACAACAACAACCCTGTGTGGTGGGTTGGGCTGAGAGAGACAGAGACAAAGAGAGAGAGAGAGATAAAACGAGACTAGCCCAAAGTCATCCAGCTGGTTTCGTGCTTAAGGTAGAGCTAGAACTCACCGTCTCCTGGTGATTGGACCAAAGTCACCCAGCTGGCTTTCATGGCTCAGGCAAGATTTGAACTCATGGCCTCCCATTTTAACCACTAGACCAAACTGACGTAACTGACTTAAAAAGACACCTGCCTCAGCCACTAGGCCAAACAGCCATAAGATGGAGCCAGAAACCTGTTTGTATCATGATCGTGTTCTTGGTTCTTGCATTTTTCCTATTGCCTGTTGACTGATCGTCGTTGCTTGGATTACTGTGAGTCTGTTTACTGAACTTTGTTTATGATACTGGACTTTGTTTTTGGATTATCCCTGGACTGAATACTGACTGATTTAACTGTATATGACTTGGACTGTTTGTTGGACTTTGCTTACCTGTTTACTGGAAGGAAAACCTACATTTTACTATACAGTGTATCTGTGTGCTATTGTTTGTGTTATTCATCACCACTCTCACTACGTTTCTCTGAAAGCACTCCTTCTCCTAACGGGGAATACCTCAACAGTACAGACACAAATAGGAGAGAGCTGCTTCTCAAGTTATGGCCAAATTTATTTATTTTATTTATTTATTTATTTCTGAGTTTTATATACCGCCCTTCTCCCGAAGGACTCAGGGTGGTGAACAGCCAACTAAAATACAAGTAGACAAAGTATAAATTATTTAAAAGAGAATTAAATACTAGACTGTCCCAAATCTAAAAACCCCAATTAAAATCAATAAAACTTCATACCCCGTCCCAAGTAATCTAAAAACCCCATTTAAAATCCCATTAGTCAGCTCAGGCCAGCCTGCTCGAAGAGCCAGGTCTTCAGGTCACGTCTGAAGGCCCTCAGGTCACTGGTCGTTCGTAATCCAGGGGGCATCCCATTCCAAAGGGTGGGTGCCCCCACAGAGAAGGCCCTATTCCTCGGGGTCACCAGACCAGAAGGCGTCGGGACCCGGAGGAGACCCTCTCTGTGGGAGCGCACCGGTCGGTGGGAGACTACTGGCAGAATGCGGTCTTGTAAGTATCCCACAAGGGAGAGAAATCCCGGAGAATCCCCCCTCCAATCTCCCCCCCTCCCTTCCCCCTCCGGAGACCCTGGGGAAGGTCTGCTGTGCCCCCACCTGCGTTGTTGATGAGGATGTCCAGACGGGGCTCCGATGCTAAGAAGGTCTGCGCAAAATCTCGCACGGAGTTCAGGCTGGCCAGATCCAGGATCATCAGGATCACCTCCGAATTCCCACTTTCCTGGAAAAGGAGTGGGAGGAATCATGAGCTTTGGGACCCGTTATGGCTTCAAAGGTTGATCCTGAATTACTCAATTTCTACATATGTCTGCTCACCTCCCAGCAATCTCTCTGGGTGGTGCGTAATAAAACAATACAGACAGTCCTTGATTTATAACCATTCATTTAGTGACTGTTCAAAATTACAATGCCAATGAAAAAAGTGATTTACGACCGGTCCCGTCACTTCCGAAGGTCTTGCACCCCCAAGGTCATGTGATTAGAATTTGGGTGCTTGGTGATTAAGAAAATAATGAAATGTGCAGAAATGAGTCGATTACATTATCAATTAGAGAGCAAGAAGAAAAAGAATATTATAAGATATGGGATTTATTCTACCAATGGCTAGATAGAAAAGTAGGAAATCGAAGTATAATACAATAGTAATGATATGTTACAACTGATTATTTTGGAATAAATTATAACATGAATAAAATTTAATAAGAATTGAGATTTGCTCTAAAGGATAATATGGATTTGAAACTAAAGTCTAATGATGGTGTAATAATAATATAATATGACATGGAAAGTTAATTAATATAATATGAATGTAAATCTAAGAGGTAAAGACTATAGATATTGTGCACAAGAAATATGTACCAACCGACACACTGTAAAACTGAAAGAAGGTTTTATTTGTTCTTTTATGTTTATGTTTGTTATTAAAAATAAAAAACTTTTTAATAATAAAAAAAATTGGGTGCTTGGCAACCAGCAATATTTTCAATGGTGGCAGGGTCCTGGGATCACGTGATCACTATTTGTGATTGTCCCAAGAATATTCAGATAAACAAAGTCCATGTGGGGGGAGCTGGATTCACTTAACCACCATGTGACTCACTTAACAACTGTAGTGATTTGCCTAACAACCATGGCAAAAAATTGGGTCTGGCTGACTTAACAACCGTCATGACTGTTTCTGCTGAATCCCTAGGAAAGAAAAACCCTCGACTCCCTAGAATCAGAGAAAAGGTACTTTTACTAGGAAAGAACTGGATGAAAGCCAAGTCAGGCAAGATCTGAAGCAAACACGCCCGAACCCCCAAACTGAAAGAAACAAGCAAAGTCAACGGGGGGAAGGGGGGGGGACGGGGGACGGGACTGGATTCACACAACAATCATGTGATTTGCTTAACAACCATGGCAAAAAAATGGGTCTGGCTGACTTAACAACTGTCATGGCTGCCTCTGCTCAACTCCACAGAATCAGAGATGTCATAAGAAAATTCCAACAGGAAACAGACAACACAAGCAATATAATTCTTACTTTAAAATCAGCGGTTTATTGTTCCTAATAATTTGGAAAGTAAGAAATGAATAGAATAGAATAGAATAGAATAGAATAGAATAGAATAGAATACTTTATTGGCCAAGTGTGATTGGACACACAACGTATTTGTCTTGGTGTAAATACTCTCAGTATACATAAAAGAAAAGATACATTCATCAGGAATGTATCTTTTACAAGAATCATAAGTTACAGCACTTAATAATAGTCATAGGGTTCAATAAGCAATCAATCATACTAAGAAAAAGTCAATATAAATCATAAGGATACAAGCAACAAAGTTACAGTCATACAGTCACAAGTAGGAGGAGATGGGTGATAAGGAGTGATGACAAGGTTAACAGTAATAGTAGTGCAGACTTCGTAATAGTTGAACAGGGTTGAGGGAATGATTTGTTTAGCAGAGTGAGGGCTTTCGGGAAAAAACTGTTCTTGTGTCTAGTTGTTCTGGTGTGCAGGGCTCTATAGCGTCGTTTTGAGGGTGGGAGTTGAAACAGTTTATGTCCAGGATGTGAGGGGTCTGTAGATATTTTCACAGCCCTCTTTTTGACTCGTGCAGGATACAGGTCCTCCACGGAAGGCAGGTGGGTAGCCATGGTTTTTTCTGCAGCTCTAATTCCTCTCTGTGGAAGTCTGGGTCTGTCCTGTTGGGTTGCAGAACCAAACCAGACAGTTATAGAGGTTCAGATGACAGACTCAATAATTCCTCTGTAGAACTGGATCAGCAGCTCTTTGGGCAGTTTGAGCTTCTTGAGTTGGCGCAGAAAGAACATTCTTTTTTGTGCTTTTTTGATGACTTTTTGATGTTAGGTGTTTTAGGTCATGTGATATAATGAACCTAGAAATTTGAAGGTCTCTACTGTTGTTACTGTGTTGTCCAGTATTTTAAGAGGTGGTAGTATGGGAGGGTTTCTTCGAAAGTCTACCACCATTTCTACGGTTTTGAGTGTGTTCAGTTCCAGATTGTTCCAGTTACACCACAAGGCAAGTTGTACAACCTTCTGTCTATATGCAGATTCGTTGTTGTCTCAAATGAGACCAATCACTGTTGTATCATCTGCAAACTTCAGTATTTTAACAGATGGATCGTTTGAGATGCAATCATTGGTATACAGGGAGAAGAGAAGTGGAGATAGCACACAGCCTTGGGGGCCCCTGTGCTGATTTTACAGGTATAGGATGTGATTCCGCCTAGCTTCACCTGCTGCTTCCTGCCTGTTAGGAAGCTTATGATCCACTTACAAATGTGTTCAGGTACTGCTAGTTGGTTTAATTTACTTAGAAGAGTGTCTGGAATGATGGTATTGAATGCTGAACTGACCCTTGCATAGGTATTTGGAGATTCGAGGTGTTGTAGGATGTAGTGCAGAGCCATGTTAACAGCATCATCTGTCGATCTATTTGCTCGTTATGCAAACTGCATGGGATCTAACAGTGGATCCGTGATGGTTTTCAGGTGGGACAGCACAAGCCTTTCAAAGATTTTCATAACTACAGATGTTAGAGCAACTGGTCTGTAGTCATTCAGTTCCTTGATGGAGGGCTTCTTTGGCACTGGGATGATGGTAGAGCATTTGAAGAGCGTTTGAAGCACATAGCACATCTCTAGTGGTCTGTTGAAGATTCGGGTGAAGATGGGGGCCAATTGCTCAGCACAGACTTTTAAGCAAGAAGGAGTTATCTTGTCTGGCCCTGGTGCTTTTCTTGGCTTTTGTCTGTGTAATAGATCTTGTACTTCTTTTTCTGTGATCACCAGAGGTTGTGAGCCCAATGGATTGGGGCCAGTTGTAGGAGGCTTGTCTATTGTTGGTGAGTTTGAGATGTGGGTTGTGGAGATAGATGGCTGTGGTTTCTTTTCAAACCTGCAGTAAAACACACTCAGGTCATCTGCTAGTTGTTGATTTCCTTCTGCCTGGGAAGGAGGTTTGCTGAAGCCAGTGATGTTTTTAAGAGTTTTCCACATGTTTGCTGGTTCATTTGTTGAGAATTGGTTCTTTAACTTTTCAGAGTAGCTTCTTTTTGCTGCTCTGATCTCTCTTGTTAATATGTTTCTGGCCCGGTTGTATAGCATTCTGTCACCTTTTCTGTAAGCTTCCTCTTTGGAACGATGTAGCTGCTTAAGTTTAGCTGTGAACCAAGGTTTATTGTTGCTAAATATTTTCAGGTTCCTTGTTGGTACACGTAAGTCTTCGCAGAAGCTAACATATGATGTTATAGTATCTGTGAGCTCATCTAGGTCTGCAGAGGCATCTTCAAAAACATTCCAATCAGTGCAATCAAGGCAGGCCTGGAGTTTCAGCTTTGCCTCATCCAACCAAGTCCTCACTGATTTAATTGTTGGTTTCATGGTTTTAAGTCTTTGTCTGTAGGCAGGAACAAGGTGAATCATGCAGTGGTCAGAGTGTCCCACAGCTGCTCGTGGTAAAGACCTATAAGCATCTTTTACTGTTGTGTAGCAGTGGTCTAAAGTATTTTTGCCTCTGGTGGGACAATTGACATGCTGGAAATATTTTGGGAGCTCTTTCCTTAAATTTGCTTGATTGAAATCTCCTAAAATGATGGGAAAGGAACCATGGTGTTTGGCTTCAGCCTCCATAATTTGATCAGCAAGAGTTCATAATGCCTTGTTTATACAGGCTTGTGGAGGAACATACACAGCTATTAGGAGAAATGAGGAGAATTCACGTGGGGAGTAAAATGGCTTGCAGTTGATGTGTAAAGACTCTAAGTTTTCATCACAAAACTTATAGATATAAAAGATATAATAGCAGTAATACACATACATTAATAAGCCATTGCAATGGGGTTCAATGACATACAGCAGGTCCTGCAAGGACTGCCATAAATCAAAGGGCCTTGAGCTGATCTTTAGCTCTATCCTTTATACTTTTCTTTAAACCACATACACACTTCACAACTTCACTAACTGTCACTTTCCTTAAACACCTGTGTATATTGCTTTCAGTTCCCCATTTCCAACAGTTTCATTCTTCCTGTTTTAAACTTATCCATCCACTTTGCAAAAATACGTTTTCCCAGTTAGCAATGGCTTAGCAGGGTTACAAATAGTTCTGGTATATTTTGAAACCATCCTAGCTGGAAACTTTGGTTCATATCTTTTTCTTCTAGGGCCTGCTATCATCCATAGGATTTATTGAATCTAATAGATCAATGAGCTATATCTTTGATTTCCATAGAGAAAAGGTACTTTTACTAGGAAAGAACTGGATGAAAGCCAAGTCAGGCAAGATCTGAAGCAAACACGCCTGAAGCCCCAAATTGAAAGAAACAAGCAAAGTCAACAGGGGGGATTCACTTAAGAACCATGTGATTCACTTAACAACTGCAGTGATTTGCTTAACAAAAAGTTTTTTTATGGCAAAAAGGCATAAAATTCAGTGTGGTTCACTTAACAACCATCTTATTTAGCAAGTGGCATTCTGGCCACAACTGAGGTTGAGCACTGCCTGTATATAGCTGCCAATCGAGGACTGCCTGTACACAGCCACCAATCTTATAATCAATTCTGGGCAGCTCTGAATCAAAAGCTAAAACAACATAAAAATCGTAATAAAACTATAAACCTGGAAAGAATGCTCGAATAGATATCGGTGACCTTCTGGGTGGAGAGGATCTCTAATGGGAGAACGGGACAGTGATGGACCGGTGCAGGTGTGCATTGTGAGAACATTACTGGTAGCCCTCGACTTATTGTTGGACCGTAGGGTAGTGAGCATATTGTAAACTTCCCACACCATTTTGCCAGTCTGGGACCAGTTGTCAAGGAATACGTAAGGCTGGCAAATGGTAATCGTCGGTGGTGATATGCTGCCACTTGGCACCGGTTCTACCGATTTGGGAGCGCCAATCAGCAGTTGGCCCCGCCAACCTGCACCCACCCTTTCCTGTCCTATATTTCCTTTGTTTGTAGCTCAACCGATAGGCGCAACAGAATAGATTGCCACACGTCAGCCATTTTACTCACCAGCACTGACAGTAAGGTAAGATTTCAAGCTTAAAATTGCCCGTTTTAGAACACTCCACGCGCACCCACAGAACCGATAGCATAAATTTTTGAATCCCACCACTGGATCATTTTTCTGTTCAGAGGTAAGGAACAGTACATATACCATGTATTGGCAGGTCATTGGATAAGGTTTTATGTGTATGTAGATTTAGATCGTAATTTGCTGAGTGTGTCTCACGTAGACCAGAGTTCCCCAACCTTCCCAGGTTGGCAGCCCGGAGTAGGGTGAGGCGGGAAAGAAGGGATGATTTTGTGGAAGAAGCAAGCACCTGTGAGGCCACAAGCTCCTGCAATGATGCGAGCATGGCCGCAACTGCCAATGACAAGGCTCGTGCGAGTGGTGCAACAAGCTTGCACGAGTGTGACTGTGAGCGCCCATGACAATTTCTCAAGAGATGGTTTTGTTATTTATTAAAAAGCAAAAGAGAAGTGTTTGAAACAACTTAAACAGTGGGTAATGTTTGTAGAGAGGAGGTATAATCAAAGTCAGCTGCAAACAGAGTTAGAGAGTTCGTGCCTAACATCTTTCAGCCGTGGCCGAGAAAGAAGAGCATAACCCATAGAAAAGCCAATCCCTACACTCTGGCAGAGAACGGAGTTGCTGAACGCAGGAATGGTGTGCTACAAACTATAAAGATATATTACTACCGGTTGCAGATGCAGGAATGAGTAAGCAATATTGCGATGGGGCAATTTAAACTGCCAATTATTTGCTGAAGAGACTATGAAGTTCACCAACTAATGAAACTCCAAATGACACTTATATAAAAGTGTCATTTTATATAAGTGTCTTTATATAAGACACTTATATAAAATGACACTTTTATATAAGTGTCTTATATAAAAGACACTTTGGCACATTTAAGAATCTTTGGCAGCAGTGCTTGGGCGCACATTCCCAAACCAATTATGAGAAAAGGACAGCCAAAGGCAAGGAAATTGAAATGAATACGTTATCCGTCAGGATCAAAGGCATATGGGTTTACAGAAGGACACAAAAATGTTATTATTTCACATCCTGCAATTTTTTCTGAACATGAGAATTGGGAAAAGATACATGCTAATACAGGTAGTTACAAATGGAGTCTTCCCATTCCATTCATAACCCGAGGATTTGTGGAAGTGAATCTCATATCTTGAATGGGATCACTCCCTCCTTTTACCCACACATTTGCTAATCAAATGTGAGGCTCATTAAATGCACACTAGGTAATTCAGGGTGGGGAAGGCCACGGGTGTCCTACTCATGGTACAAGGTCTTCCTGACCCACTGAAATACCTCATGCTCCTCACAATTGCATTCCCCCTCCCACCCAACCTGCCATGCTGGGTCACTTATCTTGTGAAGTTCTAGCAACCAGTTTCCTCTCAGCCATTTGCATCCCTCTGACACTCCGTTCAGGACTCCATGGGCCTCGCCTAGCACATTGCTGCCCAAAATGGAGTTTCTGAAGGCCCCTTGGGAAGCTCCATTTCAGCCAGCAACAGGCTGGGAAAGACCCACGGAGCACGAATGGAGTGTCAGAGGGATAGATCTGCTCCCTGGAAGCTCCATTTCGGCCAGCAACATGTAGGACAAATGTTGCAGAGCCTCTGTGTTTGTTCATAAGGGCGAACAATTACTGTGGTGTTGCAAAATTTGTAGTTTTGAGACTTATTTGTAAACCATAGGGGGCGCTTATTGCATAACTTTGAACATTCACTAAGGGAACACTCATAATCCTGCGATTACCTGTACTGAAGTTTTAATGCCTGTTAGTCAGAGTTTTCCAGTGGATGAGCATTCACACAGGCACATTGGGTGAAGTGCTTGTGCCTACATTGAGGAGTGGAACCATAAGACTAGCTTTAAACTTGGCGGCATCGCAAAATTATAAGGTGCATCATTTTGATATCAATACTGCTGCTTACCTAAATGCAGAAAAAAAGAAAATATACATACAACACAGGTTCCTGATAGTAATCAACCAGTCAGCATATTGCCCTCAACAATCTGGGTCCTCATTTGGTCCGTGCTTGTATACTCAAAATTGTGTAGGCAAAAGATCTTTATATCATTAGCATTTGTGGATGGTAATCGTTACATAACAAAAGAACAATCACAGATTTACTCATTTGCAAAAGTGCTTGAATAGGATTTTCAGTCAAAGAGTTTAGGAGGAGTTTAAGGTTCTACATTTAGGTAAGGAAAAAAAAAATTGCAGGTACAGTATATGTGGTATATATATCTTGTCAACAGTAGTAACTGTGAGAAAGATCTTGGAGTCCTAGTGGACAATCCCGTGGGCTGCAGCTGCCCAAAAAGCCAACACAATTCTAGGCTGCATAAACAGAGGGAGAGAATCAAGATCACATGAAGTGTTAATACCTCTTTATAATGCCTTAGTAAGGCCACACCTGGAATTCTGCATCCAGTTTTGGTCACCACGGTGTAAAAAAGATGTTGAGACTGCAAAAAAGAGTGCAGAGAAGAGCAACAGAAATGATTAAGGGACTGGAGGTTAAAATATATGAAGAACGGTTGCTGGAACTGGGTATGTCTACTCTGATGAAAAGAAGGACTAGGGGTGACATGGCAGCCCCTCAAATACTGGAGGGGCTGCCACAAAGAAAAGTTGGGGCAACCTATTCTGCAAAGTACTTGAAGGCAGGACAAGAAGCAATGGGTGGGAACTCATCAAGGAGAGAAGCAACCTGGAATTAAGGAGAAATTTCCTAACAGGGAAGACAATTAACCAGTGGAAATAACTTGCCTCCAGAAGTTGTGAATGCTGCAACACTGGAAGTTTTAAAGAAGAGATTGGATAACCATTTGTCTGAAGTGGTGTAGGGTTTCCTGCCTAAGCAGGGGTTTGGACTAGAAGACCTCCCAGGTCCCTTCCAACTCTGTTATTCTATTCTATTTTAATTGTCAGAAATAAAGAACTATTTAGGAGTAGAAATAAAGAAACTACCAAGAAGGAGGGTATGTTCTAAGTAAAAAAGAAAAAGAAAAAAGAAAATAGAACAATTGTTTCCAAAGTTATAAAGGTATGAAAACTCTCATGCCACCAGATTTTCAAACCATCGAAAATAGCACAGTTTGGAATCAGGAACTGTATCAGGCAGTCATAGGAAGTATGCTGTCCTTATCGCAACGGGCAAGGCCAGATAGTGCCAATTCACTCAACATTTTAAGTCATTACACATCAAAACCTACACAACACTGGTTAGGAATTAAAAAAATAATACACGATTTAAGGGGGAACCATGGATCTCCAACCATCAAATGAATTTGACTTGAAATGTTTACAGTGATTGGGCTAATCATGTACAAGACAGACAGCCAAAGCCAGGAATTGTTGCCATGTTTGCAGACACACCAATTGGTTGCAAATCTGGAAAACAGACTTCAGCTGAAGCAGAATTCATAGCATTAATCAGAATTGTGCTCAGAGATACAGAGGATGGACTTTGTAATACTTGAAACATGTTTTTTGTAATGCGGTTGAACTGGCTAATTAACGTGGGTTGTCTTGTATTTTAAATTTGCTTTTTTAAATTGTGTTGCTAATAATTTCAGGAGAGGCATTCAATACATTGTAGGCAAGAGTTTCATTTTTAGCTGTTCTCAAGACTCGGTGAACAAAGAAAATAATCAACCTTGAGAAGCGCTGAGAATGTATCTTAGCCAAACCCATTTTGATGTTTTCCCTTTGCAAATGTTTCATTTGCTTTTACTGAGAACACAATGCTCTTTTCTATGGCTATTCTGTAATAATTGTGATGTAACTAAACAGATGGCTATTTTGAAGTTCTTTGTTGTGCTAACTATAAAAGTAAACGTAATCCATTTCCCCGAATTCCTCCTTTTCATAGGGAGACAGAATGACTTCTGACTTGGTTGCTTATTGCAAAAGGTAAACCAAGGCAGAACAGAGGGCCAGATTTGGCTATCAGTAATTAGGCCAATGATATATAAGACAGTGAAAGGATCGGAGCACGTACAGAGTGTTACCAACTCAACTTTTTAAATTCCTCGCTGCTGAGCTCAGCTCCATTGTAACTTCGGTGTAACTTCCATTGCAAAGATAAAGCCTGCAGGCTAACTGCCAAGTAGCCTAGCTAATTAACTTGTTGCAAAATGCAAAATGTGAATTCTGCCTGTTTGCTGTAACATAATGTGAGACAGCACCCTCTAACAAAGCTCTGGATTATTTGCCAGAAAATGTATTCTTTTCCCATCTGAGGTCTCTTCTTTTCAGAGCGCTGAGAAAATCACGAGGTTTGCATGAACCACGGATATGAAATTATGTTTCTAGAGCTATGACGATTTATGCAAGCAAACATTTAGACTATAAAAAGAAAAAAGGTTTAGTTAGCACGCACGCCTGCTTTTCTCTCTTTGCCTTGCTAATCAAAGGTTGCCCAGTTTTCCTTTGGCCAAAAATAACACTGATTATCAGTTGCCTCAAGTTCATTGATTTAATTCAGATTCTGAGCTGCCCAAAAACATAAAAAGAGAAAGTCAATGTCATTATGTGTTATGTGTGCAAACATACTAGTTGGTTGCAAATCTAGAAAACAGACTTCAGTTGCCATTTCCAAAGCTGAGGCAGAATTCATAGCGTTAATCAGAATTGTGTTCAGTGATAATGTGGTATATATACAATTATTAAAGGATTCGGATATTGAAGTGAAAGGTGCTAACATCAGTGTTTGAAGGTAGCACGACATGTGTACAAATGGCAACAGGTGGGAGAATAAAAAACCCAAAGCAAACACGTTGACGCAAAATATTGTAATGTCAGAGAAGCAGTGAAAGGAATAGAATTAATTTATTCTCCTCAGAAGATAATTTGGCTGATCTCATGACAAAGCCATTGAGTACGCAAAGCCACAAGGATCTTATAAAGCAACTTGGTTTAAATGTTGTCCAGGTATAAATCGGAGGGGTGCTAAGATATTTAATTTAATAGCTGCAACAGTTGTAGTTGAGTGCTGGCTCCTGCATGAGGCAATCTGTGCTATGATTGGTTGCCTGGGTGTAAAGGGGGAGTTTCTCTTTTTTCCCGCCTTTTTTCTCCTGTGGGCTCTGTATGCTGCTTATATTTACCTCACGATGTTCCTTTGCTGCTGATTATCTTGTCTGCTGTAGTTACAGATGTTAAAATATATGTATTTATATAAAACTACAAGTTTGTATCAGTGTCTCTGATCTCATTTGGACGTTTGCTGTGCAGTTGCCTGACCCAGATCCAACAAAACCACTGCCAGGAATGCGGCTGCCCTGAAAAACATGGAGCCCCCTGAGTAGAACCAGGCCAGGCCGTGACAAAATTCAAGGCAAAGCTCTTTAAGTGGGGAACGGCCCGGAGTCCCACAATGAGACTGTTATGCATTTGCTGGAAGAGTAAAGTGTACAGTTGCAGTTGATTGATTGGAGAATGGTGGCTCCTGAGGCAATCCGCGCTATGATTGGTTGCCTGGGTGTAAAGGGGGGGTTTTCCCTTTTTTCCCGCCTTTTTTTCTGTGGGCTCTGTATACTGTTTATATTTACCTCATGATGTTCCTATGTCGCTGACTATCTTGTCTGCTGTAGTTACAGATGTTAAATATATTCAGTTATATAAAACTATAAATTTGTGTCAGTGTCTCTGATTTCATTTGGACTAACTGTATGACATCTATCCCATGGTGATTTTATAGGGCATATTATGGAGATTTTATCATGATTGTACCCTAACTTAATATTTTACCTCTTCTGTTGTATTGTCCACCCATTCGATATGTATTTGTTGATGCTTTATTTAACGATATATTTGTGTTTGTGTGTATAATGTGTTTTATCTGTGTTGCATATCAAAGTTTACATGATCTCTTTAGATGCCACCTGCTGTTGTGGTTCACCAGCAGCAAGTGTGGACGGCAGAGGTCTCTGATAGCGAGGACTCGGATGAGGGGCCTGCATATGATGCAGGGATGGGGCCAGGACTATCGGAGAGTGGGGTGCTGCCTTCGGAGCTTGTGGAGTGACGCAGAGGACCCCGGGGAGCCTGTGCCTATGCATGTGTGTGCAGGGCTGCTCGAAGAAAAGAGCAGCTGAAGCAGCAAGGGTGACTCGGGAGTAAGCTGGAAGGTGATTGCCCCTCCCATAAGGGATAAAAACCAGCCTCTGGTTTTTTGAAACCTCTGTCGGTGGATATTTAATCAGTAATTAATCTTCTGTTCTTGGCAGCCTTTTGCAACCTTGAAAGGGCTAGCTTTTGATATCGGACGGTTAGGTTTACATATCTCTTGGCTGGGAATGCACTTTGCTTTTTTACAAAATTTGTGTCTGTTTAATTTGAACAAGGCTTGGATCAAAACACACGCTAAATAAATGAATAAAAACCATCAGAAAAACATCTGGATGCAAAAGAATGGAGGGAAGGAGAGAACCACACAGTAGGTGCTTACCCGTCGGATGTCGTACATGGCCGATTCTCCTCTCACTTTGTCGCGGCATGCCAGAATGACACGGGCGCCTCTCCGGGCCAGATCCACCGCTGTGGCCTTCCCGATCCCTGCATTTCCACCTGAGAAAGGGCAGAGAAAGGATTCACCGAGATCGCCCAGCCTTTGATGGGGATCCAGGAGCCAGGCCTGCATTCCTGTGCCGGCAGTATTTGTGGTGTTGCGTAGTGAAGCATTACTTTGGCAATGTTTCTCAACCTCGGCAACTTTAAGACAGGTAGACTTCAACTCCCAGAATCAAAAGCAAGCGACATCTTGAAGATGTCCGTGCTCAGAAACCCTGACTCAGGGCATGATTTTCACAACTGTTTCATAGCAGTCTTACATCAACAAAGAAGAATGGCTTAAAATTATTCAGATGTAATACAGATAGTCCTCGACTTACATTCATTCAGTGACTGTTTGAAGGTACGATGGCTCTGAAAAATGGGACATTGGCTCTGCAGAATATCAGTTTACTAACACAAGTTACTACACAATCTGAAGGCCAATCCTTGCATTCATACGTGGATAAGAGTAACTAATTCTCCTTTTTGTCTCCTTTGGTATAGCAAGCAAATAGGATTTCTAGGTACAGGATAATTACGACCGCAGAAATAACTATTGCAACCAGTCTGCCTTTTATAGAAGACCTGTATACTGTGTGGGTCAGAAGGAGGGCTGAGAAAATATCTACAGACCCCCTCATGCCATCACTGCTGAACACTTAAAGAGTGTGTGATTTACTTAATAATTGCAGCAATTCACTTTGCAACCATGGCAAAAAAATGATCATAAAATCAAGCAAAACCCATTTAAAAACTGCCTTGCCTAGCAACAGAAATTCTGGTCCCCAATGTCGTTGGAAGTCAAGGACCAACTGTACCGTAATGTTTATAGCAGTTGTTAGTGGCTAGTGGGAAGGGAGTTGTTTGTTTTCCACTTCACAGTTTAAATACATCAGAATTAAAATTAGAATTCTTTATTGTGTCATTAGACACACAAGGAGTTTGTTGCTGGTGCATAAGCGCTCAGTGTACATACAACAATAGTGACAGACTTGGAAAGCTGGGAAAAAAATGTGGGGACTAAATTACAAATTAACTATGTCTACAGCGTACAGGGAAAACCTGTACAAAATGTTTTATAGGTGGCACCTACCCCCTGCTAGGCTAGCAAAAATGTTTAACCTAAACCCAAATTGTTGGAAGTGTAAGAAAGAAAAGAGCACTTATTTTCATATGTGGTGGACTTGCCCAGAAGTCAATAAATATTGAAGCACAATTTGGCTGTGGCTAGAAGAAATAATAAAACAGAAAATTGAACCCAAACCAGAATTATTTTTATTAGGTATAACAACAGAAAAATACAACAAAAAAGACAGATATATTATGTTACATATTTTAACAGCTGCTAGGATTTCTTACGCACAATTTTGGAAGTAGGAAAATGTACCATCAAAGGGTGTTATTATAAAGAAAATATTAGATTGTGCAAAGATGGACAAGCTAACGTTGAAATTGAGAGATAAAGAAGATTCAATATATTATATAGTCTGGGACGCCTTACGTGAATGGTTGAAGAATAAAAAGAAATTAAAACGGCCAGTAGGTAAAGAATAAGAAATTACGTAAATATCTGTTATGGAGAAAAGTGAAATATAAGATGAAAATATACTGATTTGTAGCAAGAGTAAGGAAAGAAATATGCAATGGTAATGGAATAAGAACGTATTTACAGAAAGACGATCGGGGAATGTAAAAGATGTCTTGGACGTTGATACAATGATGTATCAAGTTCTATTTTATGTTTTTAAACTTTGAAAACCGAGTAAAATATTTTCAAAACCAAAAATGACTCCCACTCCCTGGGCAGCCTGAAAAGCAGGTCTCCAGCCCCTTCCTAGGCCAATCATCTCAAGAGGAGTAACAGGCTAGTATAATATATCCCCATATTGGACGTGTTGCAAGCTCAGAGCCCAGAGAGGGAGCATACAACCCAGGGACTCTTGGCCGCTCTCCCCTCTTCAGCCAGGAGCTCCAAGGCAGGGGGTCCATTAGAACCATCCTTCCAAGCAGCCTCCGTGTTTCTTCCCACTTGCAACTGAACCCGGGTGGACGTTTCTCCCAACATAACCCAGGAGAGAAGCAACCGGGCAGCGAGGAGAAACTTCCTGACAGGGAGGACAATTAGATGCCTCCAGAAGCTGCAGGGGCTTCAACGCTGGAGGTTTTCGAGAAGAGACTGGGCAGCCATTTGTAAGGAATGGTCTTGGGTCTCCTGCTTAAGCGTGGGGGCTGGACTAGATGACCTCCCGGGTCCCTTCCGAGTCAGAGAGAAAGAGAGACAGAAAGAGAAAGAAAGAAAGAAAGAAAGAAAGAAAGAAAGAAAGAAGGTAGGAAAGAGAGAGAGAGGAATAAAGAAACAGAGAGAGAGAGAGAAAAGAAGGAAGGATCCGCCGGGGACCCCCGCCCAGCTGACCTGTGATGAGCACCGTCTTGCCCCGCAGACTGACCGCGTTCCGGCACCGGGTGGCCGCCACGAAGGTGTAGTAAATCAGCGCGTAGAGCCCCAGCAGCAGCGCCGCGCCCGCCCCCAGCGTCCCCGCCGCCTCCATGGCCCGATCCCCGCTGGCCCCGCAACCCGTGACCGCTTCCCTTATACCGGGATGAGCCCCACCGTCGCCCCGCCCCCGCATGGGAGAGCCTCGGTCACCCGCAGCGCTGCCACCCTCTCGTCCGCCCGTTGCCCCCTCCTCCCGGCCTCTCCGGGTGGCCTTCCGTCCTGCCTCCGAAGGGAGGGTCCCTTGGCCACCAGCAACCTGCCGCCCTCTCATCCTGCTGTTTTAGGAAGAAAGGGAGGGACGGAGGGAAGGAAGGAAGGAAGGTGATAGGTATGAGGAGGAAGGAGGGGAGGGAGGAGAGAAGGGAGGGTGGGAAGGAAAGAAGGAAGGAAGGAAGAAGGAAGAAAGGAAAGAAGGAAAGGAAGGTGATAGGTATGAGGAGGAAGGAGGGGAGAAGGGAGGGCGGGCAGGAAGGAAGGAAGGAAGGAAAGAGATGGGAATGAGAAGGAGGGAGGAAGGGTGGGTGGAAGGAAGGAAGGAGATGGGAATGAGAGGAAGGGAGGGAAGGAGGAAAGGGTTGGATACAGGTCTGAGGGAGCGGTGGGGGGGGGGGGGGGGCTCTTGGTAGTCCGTGAGAAAATTTTGCTGGTCTGCAGAGAAATGCCCCCCCCCAAGCAATTAATCCAGGCTGCGCGAGAACCCAAGGCTTGCATCGCTTGCATTGCGGACAACACGAGGTAGTGAGGGGAGGGCGGAAAGTGGGGGGAGGGGGAACTTGCCCCATTGGCTCCCCCGCACCTGGCCTGGCCACCGGGCTGCTTCTTTCTTCTTCTGCTTTTGGCTGCACGCAAGGAAAGCAGCCAAAGTCTTTCTTTCTCTCCCCCAAACTCTGCCAGAAATGAGTCTTTGGGGCCCTGCAAGGCCTCCTGCTCCAAGAGGCTCATTCCTGGCAGAGTTTGGGGGAGAGAAAGAAAGACTTCTGCGGCTTCTGCTGCTTTCCTTGCATGAAGCCAAAAGTCTCTGTCTCTCTCTCTCTCTCTCTCTCTCTCTCTCTGTCTCTCTCTCCCCCTCCCTCTCCCTCCCTCTCCCTCTCCCTTCCTCCCTTTCCCTCCCTCCTTCTCCCTCTCCCTTCTCCCTCCCTCTCTCTCTCCCTCCCCCTCCCTCCTTCTCCCCCTCTCTCTCTCTCCCTCTCCCTCCTTCTCCTTCTCCCTCTCCCTCTCTGTCTCCCTCTTTCTCTCTCCCTCTCCCTCCCTCTCCCTCCTTCTCCCTCTCCCTCCCTCCTTCTCCTCCCTCTCCCTCCTTCTCCCTTTCTCTCTCCCTCTCCCTCCCCCTCCTTCTCCCTCCTTCTCCCTCTCCCTTTCCCTCTCTCTCTCCCTCCCTCTCCCTCCCTCTCCCTCTCCCTCCCTCTCTCTCTCTCCCTCTCCCTCCCTCCCCCTCCCTCTCCCTCCTTCTCCCTCTCTCTCCCTCCCTCTCTCTCTCTCCCTCCCCCTCCCTCTCCCTCCCTCTTCCTCCTTCTCCCTCTCTCTCTCTCTGTCTCTCCCCCTAAAAACACAGCTGGAGACTATATCCTGCGATCCCAAATGAAGAACAATCGATCGGTAGGAAAACAGGGCTGGGGATTTTCCTGCAGACATTTTGGGAGGATTTTCCCAGGGTCTCTGGTCCAAGGGATTTATAAGTACGAGTTTGGTGGTCCCTGAGGTCTAAAAGATTGGCGACCCCTGAAATAGAGGAATTGGAAGGGACCTTGGAGGTCTTCTTAGTACCAACCCCTTGCCATTCTATTCTTAGAATAAAATAGAATGGTAATAATAATAAAATAGAATAAAATAGAAAATATGGAAGGGAACTGAATGGAACAGAATAGAATAAAGATAAAGAATAGAATAGAATAAAGAATAGATTGTACTGGAATTGAAGAGAGGAGAATAGAATCTTTATTGAGAATAGAATAGAATGGGTCCAGGCTCTTCTTGAAAGACTCCAGGGATGATCCTCCCACAACTTCCAAAGGCAACTTCTGTTCCATCGGTTGATTGTTCTCACTAATAATTTCTCCTTATTTCCAGGTTGAATCTCTCCTTGGTCAGTTTCCATCCATTCTTCCTTGTCTGGCCTTCGGGTGCTTTAGAAAATAGCTTGACCCCTTTCTCCTCCTCTCTGGGGCAGCCCCTCAAATACCGGAAGGCTGCTCTCCTGTCTCCCCTGGTCCTTCTCTTCCCTAGACTAGCCAGGCCCAGTTCCTGCAACCGTTCTTCATACGTTTCAGCCTCCAGTCGCCTAATTATCCTGGTTGCTCTTCTCTGTACTTTTTCTAGAGTCTGAACATCTTTTTTGTAATGTGGTGAACAGAACTGGATGCAGTACTCTAGGTGTGGTCTTACTAAGGCTTTATATTGTTAGGAAAGTAAGTCACCTAACAGTTGGGTTAGAAATATATAAACCAGGATAAACATTTTAATACTGTCTCTTTAAGGGAATGCTAAAATTGTAATTAGGTGTGGTTTCTCAAACGGCCATAAGATGGAGCCAGAAACCTGGTTTCCCAGGAGGAAGAGGAAGAAAGAAGGAGAGTGTTGCTAGTTGGTCGATGTTCCCTGTTTTTGTTTCCTGTATTGACTGTTGCTGATTGTCATTATTCTTGGATTGATGTGAGTCTATTACTGAACTGTTTTTGATACTGGACTTTGTTATTGGATTCTCCCTGGACTGAAAACTGGACTGATATAACCGTATATGACTTGGACTGTTTATTTGGATTTTGCTTAATCGTTTACTGGAAGTAAAACCTACATTTTACTATACAGTGTAGCTGTGTGCTGTGTGTGTGTTATTCAACATTACTCTCACGACGTCTCCCTGTGTGTGCACTCATTCTCCTAACTGGGAACTACCTCAAGAGGTATTAGTACTTCCCTTGATCTTGATTGTATCCCTCAGTTAATGCAACCTAGGATTGCATTGGCTTTTCTGGCTGCTGCTGCACACGGCTGGCTCATATTTAGCTGGTTGTCCACTAAGACCCTAAGATCCCTCTCTCAGTTCCTGCTATTGAGCCTGGTTTCACCCAATCTATATGTATCCTTTGGGTTTTCCTTGCCTAAGTGTAGGACTTTCCTTTTTTCTATGTTGAATTTTATTTTGTTAGATATGGCCCAGGGTTCTAACTAATCTGTCAAGATCCATCTGGATCTTGAGCCTATCATCTTCTTGGGTGTTGGCTACTCCTATGTGTGTTTTACTTTTTTCTTTTGGTGGTAGGCAAACGTTAATCCCAGTGGTGTAGGGTTCTGATCACTCCCATTTTGTGCTCCAGTGGGTAGTGAGAATCAAAATGTAAATACTGATCTGTGTGTGGGAGTCTTCTGTAAACTTCAGTGTGTTAAGGCTTCTGTCTTCCTTAAGGTGCACTACACAGTCGAAGAAATCCAGACTGTTTTCCTTGGCATCTTCTTGAGTGAACTCAATCTAACGGCCCGCAGAATTGATGTGCTTGGTGAAGGCTTCCAATTCCTGTAGTTTAATCTTGGTCCACAAAGCTATACCAGAGTTGTGGTTAGCAGGCAGCAGGTGCAGATGGCTGAGGAGAGCGAGGACTCAAATGAGAGGCCAGGACCATTAGGGAGTGGAGTGTTGCCTTCAGAGATTGTGGGGGCTGGCAGCAGCAATGAGGAGGTTCCCGAGGAGCCTGGGCCAAGTGCGCGTGCACGCAGGGCTGCTCGCAGGAAAGAGCAGCTGCAACAGCATGGGCGACTCGGGAGTAAGACTGCAAAGTAATGGCCCCTCCCTTAAGGGATAAAAGCCAGCTGAGAAACCGGAGTTCTTTGCAGGAAGCAAAGACATTTTGAAACTCAAGCCTCGTGGCCATTGCAGTATCGTAGTTGGTATTTGAAGACTCTTGGGTTGTACAATATTTCTAGGTAACCTTATCTGTTATTCTTGGCAGCCTCGCAGTTTTGGTGATGCTTATGCTTATCAAAGTTAATCAGTTTGCAGCAACCTTTTAAGTGGGGATTCGTAAGAATAATTAAAAGGTTTCTGTTCCCTTCGGTTCGTGTTTGTTGTATTGGAAAACGGTTTGGGTCAGAACAACCAGTGGGTATAGACATACCAGTTCAGGCATGGAATGGGGTGCAGGCATCCTTAGCAAACTTCACTCAATGCTCGGACTAGGAGAAGTCGGGGGCATCCCTGTGTCGAAATGAAATGGGCCAGATTCCCAGGGAGGAAGGCGGGAGGGGTGCATTCCAAATGAGGAAGAGGCAACATAGAATATGTCAACTCATAAAACCTAAGATATTATATGTGGGAGAAAGAGGGTCAGGCTGGCTCCTCCGGTATAATTCACAGACAATATGCATTTTGTACATAGTAATTTGCTTCAATCTGGCAAAATTCTGTCTCTAGGTATTGAATAGTCTAGAAATCTCTGGCAGAATGACTGCGTGTCATTCTTTGTTTTCGGATCCTGACCATTCCTGATTCATCTCCGTGCCCTGCTCCAGACAGGAAGTCCTTGACTTATGACAATTTTATTTTATTTTTATTTATATTTATATTTCTATACCGCTCCCTCTCCCAAAAAAGGGACTCGGGGCGGTGTACAGCCTAATAAAAATACATAGAGTAAATGTAATTTAAATAAAATTTAAAACTGAATTAAATAGATAAACCGGCTGCGTCCCGTCTAACTACAATTACACATTTAAAAATCCGGGATTAATAAAAATTTAAAATGGAAGATTAAAAACTAAAACCCAAAATTAGGTATAAAACCCCAAAAACCCTTACTGGGCCAGGCCAGCCTGTTTAAAAAATAGGGTCTTAACCGCGCGCCGGAAGGTCAGGATGTCCGTCATGGCTCGTATCTCCAGGGGGAGATCATTCCACAGGGAGGGGGCTCCCACAGAGAAGGCCCGTACCCTCGGGGCCGCCAGGCGACAACGATCAGGCGGCGGTACCCCAAGTAGGGCAACCCTGTGGGAGCGTACTGGGCGGCGGGAGGTAGACGATGGCAGTAGGCGGTCCCGTAGATACCCAGGTCCCGAGCCATGGAGCACTTTAAATACCACCAGTACCACCTTGAATCGAATCCGGAAGGCCACAGGAAGCCAGTGCAGCCTGCGGAGAAGCGGTGTAACGTGGGAGCTCCGAGGGGCAATGTTTCTGTTGCTAAGCAAGACCGTGTCCTGACCCAGCCTTTAGCAAGCAATGAGAAACCACTTACTCACGCGTAAAACATACCCCTTTTTAAACAGGGCAAGAACAGTCTTTATTTACATTGGATTGACAAAACCAAAACTAAATAGTCACAAATAAGAGGCTTTGGGCAACCCTGGGCAACCCACCATGACAAATCCCACAATGCTTTCTAATGTTTAAACTTCTTGGAAATTCAACCCTTGATTTTCCACATCAAACACAACCTCTGGGTAGCTTCCCGATTCCTTGCAATTTGCTGTCTGAGTTTAATTGGACGCCCGCTTTCGGGTACCCCAAACTCCGCCTCTGACCCTTCCCGCCTTAAGTGCTCAGTCCCAGCAGCCTCTCGCTGAATTCCCAGAGCTTCTTGGCCAGGTGGTCATCCCGGGCCTGTGGCCAAGGCTCCAAGAGGTGGCAGTCCACGAAATACCCCCCGCTCAGCCGCTCAATGCCCTCCTCGGTGGCGCAGTAGATGGAGGTTTGGGCGCCCGCGTCGCAATCTCGGCTGAACAGCTTCATGAACCAAAACGGCCAATATATCCACAATGGAAGGGAGCGACCAATTTCAGTTCTAACACCTCCTGAAAGCAAAAAAGAGAGTTGGTTGTGTGAATGGCCTGGAGTTGAAGGAAGTACCTTCCAGGGTGACCCCAGAGAGAGGAGGAGGAAATCTTGAATGAACAACACCCGTTGCCCATTGTAAATATTTTTCACAAGACCCAATGTTGAAGTGAGTGGACAATGGTACAAAGGGTGTGTGTGTGTTGTGTTGTGAACATCTGCGTGCTGTATTGCACATCTGAATCCACTGTCGTTGGGTGGCTAATAGATTCAAATAAATAATATTACGTAATGATGATCTGTCTGTTCCCTTTGGTTAAAATAGTGTGTGTGAGAGAGAGAGAGAGAGAGAGAGAGAGCACATGCATGTTGCTTTGCACACATGAATCCATTGCAGTGGCTAATACATTGAAACAAATAATATTAATTAATAATGTTCTGATAGGATATTTGTAAGTAGTAGAAATGTGGAGTCCCTGGTCCATTCCGAGTTTGGTTGTCTTCTTGCAGTTTAGTTTTATCACCCAACTAGGTTACATCGTCAGCGCTAGAAGTGAGTGGGGTTGGTAGAGAGGAGGAAGAGGAGGAGGATTGTAGAGTCCTTGGTGATTGTTAGGAATCTGTCCATCAATTAGTTGGGTTGGCAATATATAAACCAACAATGTATGTTTGTAGCTTTAAGACAAAATCACTGTATTGATTTATACTATATTCCGATTGGTTGATTATATTGCAAACTACCATAAGAGGGAGCTAGAGATCATAGTTTGCTCTCTCTGACATTCTGTTGCTATCTAAGGTTCACTGTTGTATTTATGCTGTGCTTATACTTAGATATCTTTGTTTACTGGAAATGACAAAGGCAACCGGTAAGAAGACTTTGTAATTGGATATTCTTTGGACTGTTAAACGTTTATGACCTGGACCGTTTATTGGACTGGGCTATTTCTGAAAGTAAACTTTAACTCAATTTAGTGTAGCTGTGTGTGGCTGAATAATTATTCATAACTATTCGCATAAACGTTTCCATGTGCATATTCTTGTTACTCAAGGGCTATTCTGTACATATCATAACAGTGATCTCTGAGCTTGGTTGTTTTCTTGTGAACATTTTATTACCCAACTAGATAACATCATCAATGCTAAAAAGAGCTGGGGTTTGTGGAGGAAGAGGAGGAGGAGGAATAAAAGGAAAAGAAGGATTGTGGCAGGGTGGGATTGAAATTTTTTTTAAAAAAAACGTCATTAATTTTTTATAATTTTAAAAAGACAAACAGCAGAAATAAATCTTGTAACATCAACAGTTTGTGACATTCATCTTATACTAATATTTTGTGCATGATTTACAAATTGGAATTCAATTTTTTTTTTCACTACCGGTTCTGTGGGGGTGGCTTGGCGGGGGTGGCATGATGTGACTTGGTGGGCGTGGCTTGGTGGGTGTGGCAGGGGAAGGATATACTGCAAAATCCCCCTTCCCTCCCCAGCCCACTGACCTGCTTTCCAGCTCCGTTCTCCTGGGCAGGGCAACCAAAGGAGACCCAGCCGATCAGCTGTGGGCGTGGCTTGGTGGGTGTGACTTGGTGGGCATGGCATGCCTTGGTGGGCGTGGTGTGCCTTGGTGGGCGTGGCAGGGGAAGGATACTGCAAAGTCCCCTTTCCCTACCCACCCCAGTAACCTGCTTTCCAGCTCCGTTCGCCTGGGCAAGGCAACGAAAGGAGACCCAGCCAATCAGCTATGGGTGTGGCTTGGTGGGCGTGGCATTCTGTGGGCGTGGCTTGGTGGGCATGGCAGGAGAAGGATGCTGCAAAATCCCCCTTCCTCCCCAACCCCACTAACCTGCTTTCCAGCTCCGTTCTCCTGGGCAGGGCAACCAAAGGAGACCCAGCCGATCGGCTGGGACTCGATGGGAGGCAGAGAAGAGGTGGGGGCAGGGACAGTCAGAGGTAGAATTCTCCGGGTCTCAATACTATTCAAAATTTCTGCTCCTGGTTCTCCAGAACCGGTCAGAACTGGCTGAATACCATCTCTGGCTCTGCAGAGGGTGTCAAGGGAGCCTCATAGGGAGAGAAATACCAGATGGAGCCCCAGACAGACCGGTGGGGGGGCTCCATCTGGGGGGCCTTGGAGCCGGACTTCCACTCACCCGGATGAACCGCGTAGCAGGTGACGTTGGTTCCTTCCAGCCGCTTGGCCAACTCTCTGGCGTGGAGAATGTTGGCTAGTTTGCTGTTGCAGTACAATCCTGCGGACTTCCACATGCCTTCCGCCGGCTTGTGGATGGTCTGAAAGTCGATCTTCCCAAAGAAATGCAAAGTCGAGGACAGAATTAGGATCCGGCTCGGGGCGCAGCGCTTCAGCCGGTCCAGGAGCAGGTGGGTCAGCAGGAAGTGGCCCAAGTGGTTGACCTGGAAGGCCTGGTCAAAGCCATCAGCGGTTTGGTCGGTAGTAAAGACCCCTGCGAGAAAAGTAAGCGGATTATATGCAGACCTTGGCTTTACAAAGAGTCCCTTCGCGATCTGATAAAAGATAAGGACGACCCGGTTCCAAAGATCCAGTGGCTCCCCCTAGTGGCCACATCACATGATTGCAACCTGGTTGCTTGACAACGTGGGCAGTGACCTGCACTCTGACCGCTGCGCCACAGAGGCTCATATAATATATGACATTTGTTCAACAAAAACACCTGATAGTGAACAAGCGGTTCGCTTACAACCACCTCAAAAAAAGGATGTCAAATCGTGTTGGTCACAAAGGTGATCTGTTTTACTTACAACATACGACCATAATCGGCAAGCTCGATCATGGTCCGAGGATTGCATGGAAAGCATCCAATTTGGCCTAGTGGTTAAAGCAACGGGCCTTTAAAATCAGTTAAAAGAGTTTGGTCTTAGTGGCTAAGTCTAGAAAATGGGAGGCCATGAGTTCAAATCCCTCCTTAAGCCATGAAAACCAGCTGGGTGACTTTGGGCCTATCACCAGGAGACAGGGAGTTCTAGTCCCACTTTAGGCACAAAAAACGGCTGGTGATTTGGGCCAGTCTCTCTCTCTCTCTGCTGAACCCACCTCACAGAGTTGTTTAGAGGAAAATAGGAGGGAGAAGGAGTGTTGGATCTGTTTGCCACCTAGAGTTACTCATAAAAATATTAATATTTAATCGTGGAGGTGCAGAGGAGGCCGTGGGGCCGTTGGACTGCCGCCGGGGCTGCCGCTACCGCCGCTGGGGCCATTGGGGCTGTTGCTGCTGTCGGCGCCGCCGCCGAGGCCGGGGCCGCTGGTGCGGCCGCTGGGGCTGTCGCCGCCGTCACCGGTGGCCATCGTCGCCGCTGCTGGGGCTGCTGCTGCTGGGGGTGGTCATCGCCGCTGCTGGGGACCGTCGTCGCTGCTGCGGGGGCTGCTGCCGTCGTCGCAGGGGCCGCTGAGGCCGTTGCCGAGGCCGGGGCCGCCGCCACGGCCGCTGGGGCTGTCGCCGCCGTCACCGGTGCGGAGGAGGCCATGGAGAGGCCGGAGGAGGTCGTCGCTGAGGCCGCCGCCGTTGCCGCTGCCGTTGGGGTCGCTGCCGGAGCCGTCGCCGCTGCCACCGCTACCGCTGAGGCCGTTGAGGCCGTCATTGCTACCACTGGGGCCGTTGCCGGCGCGGAGGAGGCCGTGGGGAGGCCGGAGGAGGTCGCCGTTGAGGCCTCTGAGGCCTCCGCCCCTACCGCTAGGGCCGTTGGGGCTACCGCCATCGTCGCTGGGGTTGCTGCTGTCGACGCCGCCGTCGAGGCCGGAGCCGCCGCTGGGGCCGTCACCGGCGTGGAGGAAGCCATGGGGAGGCCGGAGGAGGTCGCCGTTGGGGCCTCTGAGGCCTCCGCCCCTACTGCTAGGGCCGTTGGGGCTACCGCCGTCGTCACTGGGGTTGCTGCTGTCGACGCCGCCGTCGAGGCCGGAGCCGCCGCTGGGGCCGTCACCGGCGCGGAGGAAGCCATGGGGAGGCCGGAGGAGGTCGCCGTTGGGGCCGTTGAGACCGTCAAATACCGCCGCTGGGGCCGCCACTGGTGTGGAGGCCGGGGCCGGGACTGGATTCAGGGCCGGAGCCGCTGCCGCCGAGGGCTCTTTGGACCTCTCGGGCGACGGGGGCGCTGTTTGGCCAGGCATCGGATATGATGCCTGGCAATTTCCATCAGGCCCGGAGATGGAGGAGTGCTGCTGGGGCCTGGGCGGCTGCGAGGGCCGGAGCTGGAGCCGCCGCTGGGGGTTTTCGGACGGCGGCGGCCTTGTCCGGCCAGTCCTCAGCGTTTCTATCTACTCGGGGACGACGTAGGTTTGGTGAGGTGCCCGGCATTTTCCATCAGAACTGGAGGCAGAGGAGTGTTGCCGGGGCCGGGGCCGTTGCCGTGGGCAGTGAGAGGGCCTGCGGCGAGGCCAGAAAACATGACCTGCGCCCCCGAGTGATAGGTCCCCCGCGAGGCCGGATGCCAGCTGCCGGTGGGGTGCGACTGCTCCAGCCTGGACTTGGGTCCCGTTTGGTTTGGCCTTTGCCTGGTCGATGGCAGTCAGGGAAGATCCAGCCAAAGACACAGACATTGACATATTCCTCGAAACATCTGTGGGCCCTGAGATATGTCCCCCTGTCTCAGAGTTGGCCCTCTTACCTCTCTAAGACTTATCTCAAGGACGGATCTTGGGATCCGGAGAGATAGTGGGGTCGCCGGAAACGTGGGAGGGAGGGTTGTTTAAAATTTTTAATTAGATTTTTAAAGGGGTTAGGGTTGGCCGGGCGGGGGTTGGGGGACAACCCGCCTGGGGCTGGGACCGGGTCGTGGGTTGAGCGTTGCCGGGAGGGTTTGGGGTCGGATGGGGCTGTATTGAGGATGGGGGGTTGTCCCAGGGAGGGTGATTTTAAAGATATTAGTACGGAGAGCGGGAGAGGCAGATTTGGCGGTTATAGGGGGCCACATTCTGTTTTGGGAGCGTGCCCCCGCTATTTGTCGGCGGTGGCGCGCTCCGACCTCCTTGTTATGTCCTGTTCCCCGGGGGGTCTGAGCGATCGGGCCCTGGGCCTTCGGCTGATGTTGTGTAACGCCAGGTCCGTTATTAATAAAGCCCCCCTCATTTATGATCTGATTTGTGAGGGGGGAGCGGACCTGGTGGGTGTTACCGAGACCTGGCTGGGCCCAGAGGGGGGAGTTCCCCTTGTGGAGATGTGCCCAGCCGGGTTTCGGGTCTTTCATCGGCCGAGGGCCCAGGGGAGGGGCGGGGGTGTTGCGGTGGTTATTAAGGAGGATCTGTGTCCGAGGGAATCCACTGTTTCTCAGACGACCGGGTGTGAGTCTCTTTTCGTGAAGTTCGGTCCCAGGGTGCAGGTGGGCTTGTTGATCGCATACCTGGCTCCCTGCTATGCGGCATCGGCCCTGCTTGAGCTCCTTGAGGTTATAGCCGGCGTGGCGGTTGAGACCCCCAGGCTTATGGTCATGGGGGATTTCAACCTGCCGTCTGCCAGTGGGGCCTCGGGGATTGCTCAGGAGTTCATGGCTTCCATGACAGCCATGGGCCTGACCCAGTTAATTCGGGACCCTACTCACGTGGGAGGTCACACCCTGGATTTAGTTTTTGTCTCTGATCAGTGGCAGAGTGGTCTGGGTGTAGGGGATATAGTTATAGAACCCCTGTCATGGACAGATCACTCGCTCCTGAAGCTCGACTTCCGTTCCGCACCCCCCGACCGCAGGGAGGCGGGGCCGCTTAAATGGTACCGCCCCAGGTGCCTGATGGACCCGGTTAGGTTCCTGATGGAGCTTGGGCCATTTCCCGAAGCTCGCACACACGACTTGGTTGAGGGCTTGGTCGCCACCTGGGATAGGGTGGCTGCTGGGGCCCTTGACCGGGTCGGGCCCTTGCGGCCTCTGACCCGGTGCCGATCCCAAGTGGCTCCTTGGTTTTCAGAGGAGCTAAGGGAGATGAAGCGCCGGAAAAGACGCCTAGAGAGTAGTTGGAGGGCTAGCCGCTCTGGGTCTGACCGAACACTTCTACGATCTTATATTAAGACGTATTTAGTGGCGATAAGGATGGCGAGGAGGACTTACCTCTCCACCCTTATTGCGTCCGCGGAAAACCGCCCAGCCGCCCTGTTTAGGGTGACCCGCTCCCTACTGGAGGTGGGAGCGCGGGAGGACCCCTTGCAGGGACGGGCTGAGGAGTTTTCTAGGTTTCTGCAGGACAAAATCGCTCAGATCCGGGACGAGCTGGACTCCGACTGGGCATCTCCGGGCGGGGGGGCGGGGGTGGATATCGGTGAGGTCAACTGGGTTGAGTTCGACCTTGTTACTGTAGAAGACGTGGACAGGATACTGGGGGGACTGAATGCCACCACCTGTTTGTTGGACCCGTGCCCCTCCTGGCTGGTCTTGGCCACTCGGGAGGTGACACGAGGCTGGTTCCAGGGTATTATAAACGCTTCCTTGAGAGACGGGCTTTTACCCGCCGCCTTGAAGGAGGCAGTGGTACGACCTCTCCTCAAGAAACCGTCCCTGGACCCAGCATTGTTATCAAATTATCGTCCTGTCTCCAACCTTCGCTTTGTTGCGAAGGTTGTAGAGAGTATGGTGGCCCGTCAGCTCCCCCAGTTGCTGGATGAAGCGAGTTATCTTGACCCCCTCCAATCGGGCTTCAGGCCCAGGCACAGCACGGAGACGGCATTGGTCACATTGGTTGATGATCTCTGGAGGGCTCGGGACAGAGGTTGTTCCTCTGTCCTGGTCCTGTTAGATCTCTCGGCGGCTTTTGATACTGTCGACCACAGTATCTTATTGCAGCGGTTGGGGGGGTTGGGGGTTGGAGGCACCGTGTTGCGGTGGTTCTCCTCCTTCCTCTCCGACCGTTCGCAATTTGTGTTGACGGGGGGGCAGAGATCGTCCCCAAGGCCCCTGCTTTGTGGGGTGCCTCAGGGGTCGGTGCTCTCGCCCCTGCTGTTCAACATTTATGTAAAGCCGCTGGGTGAGATCATCCGTGGCTTTGGGGTGGAGTTCCATCAGTACGCTGATGATACTCAGCTGTACATCTCCACCCCGGGCCACCCCAACGAAGCCGTCGAAGTGATGACCCGGTGCCTGGAGGCCGTGCGGGGTTGGATGGGTCGTAACAGGCTTCGTCTCAACCCGGCCAAAACCGAGTGGCTGTGGTTTCCTGCACCCAGATACAGCCAGCTTATTCCTTCGCTGGCTGTGGGGGGAGAGGTATTGACCCCCGTGGAAAGGGCGCGCAACTTGGGTGTCCTCCTGGATGTGCGGCTGTCTTTGGAAGAACATATTGCAGCCGTCGCCAGGGGGGCTTTTTATCAGATTCGTCTGATTTACCAGTTGCGGCCCTTTCTGGATCTGGGCGCACTTCGCACAGTCACTTCCGCCCTCGTTATCTCCCGCTTGGATTATTGCAATGCTCTCTACATGGGGCTCCCCTTGAAGAGTCTCCGGAGGTTGCAGTTAGTTCAGAATGCAGCCGTGCGGGTGATCGTGGGCGCCCCTCGGGGCGCACACGTAACACCACTTCTCCGCAGGCTGCACTGGCTTCCTGTGGCCTTCCGGATTCAATTCAAGGTGGTACTGATGGTATTTAAAGTGCTCCATGGCTCGGGACCTGGGTACTTACGGGACCGCCTGCTGCCACCAACAACCTCCCGCCGCCCAGTACGCTTCCACAAGGTCGCCCTACTTGGGGTACCGCCACCTGATCGTTGTCGGCTGGCGGCCCCGAGGGTGCGTGCTTTCTCTGTGGGAGCCCCCTCCCTGTGGAATGATCTCCCCCCGGAGATACGAGCCATGACAGATATCCTCTCCTTCCGGCGCGCAGTTAAGACCCTATTTTTTAAACAGGCTGGCCTGGCCCAGTAAGGGTCTATGGGGTTTTAAGTTAACAGGGTTTTTTAAATTTTAATCTCATTTTTAAAAGTTTTTGGGATGCAGCCACATCTATGTTTAATCTGGTTTTAAATTCTATTTAATTTTGTAACTTTGTATTTTATGTATTTATTAGGCTGTACACCACCCCGAGTCCCTTTTGGGAGAGGGAGCGGTACAGAAATACGAACAATAAATAAATAAATAAATAATAACGGCAGTATAGGAAAAATGAACAGCCACAAATAGGAGACAGCTGCATGTCAAGTTATGGCCAAATCCCCCAAGGGAGAGAAATCCCGGAGAATCCCCCCTCCAATCTCCCCCCCTCCCTTCCCCCTCCAGAGACCCTGGGGAGGGTCTGCTGTGCCCCCACCTGCGTTGTTGATGAGGATGTCCAGACGGGGTTCCGATGCTAAGAAGGTCTGCGCAAAATCTCGCACGGAGTTCAGGTTGGCCAGATCCAGGATCATCAGGATCACTTCCGAGTTCCCGCTTTCCTGGAAAAGCAGCGGGAGGAATTCTGAGCTTCTGGATCCGGTGGCTTCAAAGGCAGATCCCAGTTTATTCACCTTCTATGTAGGTCTGCTCACCTCCCAGCAATCTCTCTGGGTGGTGCACAATAAAACAATACAGCCAGTCCTGGACTTACAACCATTCCTTTAGTGATCGTTCAAAATTACAAGGCCAAAAAGTGATTTACGACCGACTATCTCACAGCACCCCCAGGGTCATGTGATCAGAATTTGGGTGCTTGGCAACCAGCAATATTTTCAATGGTGGCAGGGTCCTGGGATCACGTGATCACTATTTGTGATTGTTCCAAGAATATTCAGATAAACAAAGTCCATGTGGGGGGAGCTGGATTCACTTAACAACCATGTGACTCACTTAACAACTGTAGTGATTTGCCTAACAACCATGGCAAAAAATTGGGTCTGGCTGACCTAACAACTGTCATGACTGTTTCTGCTGAATCCCTAGGAAAGAAAAACCCTCGACTCCCTAGAATCAGAGAAAAGGTACTTTGACTAGGAAAGAACTGGATGAAAGCCGAGTCAGGCAAGATCTGAAGCAAACACGCCCGAAGCCCCAAATTGAAAGAAACAAGCAAAGTCAACAGGGGGGAATTAGATTCACTTAAGAACCATGTGATTCGCTTAACAACTGCAGTGATTTGCTTAACAACCATGACGAAAAAATGTCACAAAATTTGGTCGTAAAACAACCGTCATATTTAGCAACGGGGATTCTGGCTTCAACTGTGGTCGTTAAGTCGAGGAGTGCCTGTATAGAGCCGCCAATCTGATAAATCAACTCAAGGCAGAATCTAACGTTAAAACCGTAATAAAATTATACAACCAGGAAAAAATGCTCGTAAACATATCGGTCACCTTAAGGCCAACTTCGGAGAGGATCTGCAATGGGAGAACAGGGGGGTGATGGATCTTTTGGGTGCACAACATTGTGAAAATACTACAGGTAATCCTCGACTTACGACCACAATTAAGCACAAAATTTCCATTGTTGTTAAGTGAGTCTTGCCTCCATTTTACGACCATCCTTGCTGCAGCTGTTAAGTGAGTCACTGCATTTGTTAAGTTAGCAACACGGCTGTAAAGTGAATCTTGGCTTCCCACACTGACTTGGCTTGTTAGAAAGGGATCACATGATCCAGGGCATTGCAACCGTCATAAATACGAGTCAGTTGCCAAGCACCTGGATTTTTATCACGGGATGTACAGGGAATGCTGCAAGGGTTGTAAGTGTGAAAAAACGGTCATAAGTCCGTTTTTTCTGTGCCCTTGTAACCTTGAACAGTCACTAAACGAACTGTTCTAAGTTAAGGAACATCTATTCCATGATGACTCTATGGTGCCATATTATGGCAATTTTATCACGGTTTTGCCGTAACTTAATATTTTATCTCGCCTATTTATCGCCTATTGTGATTTGTTATACACATATTTGTTGATGCTTCATTTAAACACAGATTTCCATTTGCACGTAGAGTGTGTTTTATCTGTGTTGCGTATCAGGGATTGCATGATCTCTGCAGATGCCAGACGCTAAATAAATGAATAAAAACCATCAGGAATATCTGAAGAACGGAGGGAAGGAGAGAACCGCACGGCAGGCGCTTACCCGTCGGATGTCATACACGGCTGATTCTCCTCTCGCTTTGTCGCGGCATCCCAGAATGACACGGGCTCCTCTCCGGGCCAGATCCACCGCTGTGGCCTTCCCAATTCCAGTATTGCCACCTAGGAAAAGCCAGATGAATGATTCACTGAGGTCGCCCAGCCATCGATGGAGATCCAGGAGCCGGGCCAGCATGGCCAAAAAGGCATTTAGAGTTGTTAACCTTATTTTGCGACGCTTCTTCTCCGGCAACATTGAATTGCTAACCAGGGCATACAAAACCTTTGCCAGACCAATTCTCGAATACAGTTTGTCCACTTGGAACCCGCACTGTATATCAGACATTAACACGATTGAGCAGTTCGGAGGTATTTCTCGAGAAGAGTCCACCACTCTTCCACCCACAATGGAATTCCCTCGGCCTCCGGGCTCAAAATTTTGGGCCTGGACAATCTGAAACTGCGCCGTCTGAAGTCCGATCTAAGCATAATACACAAAATTGTCTGCTACAACGTCTTGCCTGACAACGACTTCTTCGGCCTCAACCACAACAACACATGGGCAAACAACCGATACAAACTCAATTGCAGAAAATACGACTTCAGGAACAGAGTGGTCAATGCCTGGACCGCCCTAACCGACTCCGTTGTTACAGCCTCAACCCCTCACAGCTTCAAGCTCAAGCTGTGTGCCATTGTTCTGACCCAAACCTGGTTCCAAGGAAGCCGACACCAAACGGAGGTAACAGCAAAACCTTTTAATGATTCTTTACGAATTCCGTTCCTTCCCGGTTCAAAGGCTGTTCCAAACTAATTATCCCAGATAAGAACAAGCCTCGCCAAGGTGGTGCAAGGCTGCCAAGAACACTAGATAAAATTACTCAGAAATATTTCAAACACAAAGAGTCTCCATACACCAATCAAGATATTCCGAACGTCCACCAGGCTTGAGTGCAAAAATGTCTTTGCTTCCTGCAAAGTACTCCAGTTTCTCAGCTGGCTTTTATCTCTGAAGGGAGGGGCCATCACCTTGCAGCCTTACTCCCGAGTCGCCCATGCTGCTGCAGCTGCTCTTTCCTTCGAGCTGTCCTGCGTGCATGTGGACGGGGCACAGGCTCCTCGGGCTGCTCTTCCTCATTGCTGCCAGCCTCCACCATCTCCGAAGGCAGCACTCCACTCCCTGATGGTCCTGGCCCCATCCCTGCCTCACACGCAGGCCCCTCATCCGAGTCCTCGCTCTCCGAGGCCTCAACTGACCACACCTGCTGCCAGCGAACCACAACAACCACGGATCTCACCCCATTCCTAAGTGGTCCTTAAAGGGGGCGTGCATAAGTGCATCAGCATGCCTACCGTCCCTGTCTTTCTGTCCCCATTAGTCTGTATTGACTTCCCTTCTTCCTGTTTTAAGTTCATACCTACATTTGTTACCTTGTACATGTTGGACAAGCAAATACAATAAAATAAATACAATGTGTGTGTTGCAGTTTTTGTGGTGCCGCACAGTGGAGCATTTGTTTGGCAGTGTTTCCCAACCTTGGCATCATGAAGATGGCGGTTTCAGACTTCTTGGAACGGCTGAAATGATGGTACTGTAGAAGGTGCCACACACAGGTGACCTTCAGGACACAGAGAAACTTCCAGGGGGCTTGAATTACTCTCTAAAACAGGGATCTTTTGGACCTCAGGGACCCCCAAACTCATCATTTTAAATCTAGTGGACCAGAGACCCTGGGAAAATCCCCCCCAAAAAGTCTGCAGGAAAATCCCCCGCCCCATTTTCCTACTGATCAAACGTTCTTTATTTGGGATGGCAGGATACTGTCTCCAGCTCCGTTCTCAGGGGGAGAGAGGGAGGGAGAGACTTTTGGCTTCATGCAAGGAAAGCAGCAGAAGCCGCAGAAGTCTTTCTTTCTCTCCCCCCAAACTCCGCCAGGAATGAGCCTCTTGGAGCAGGAGGCCTTGCAGGGTCCCAAAGACTCATTTCTGGCGGAGTTTGGGGGAGAGAAAGAAAGACTTTGGCTGCTTTCCTTGCGTGCAGCCAAAAGCAGAAGAAGGAAGAAGCGGAAAAAAGCAGCCCAGTGGCCAGAAATGTGTGGGGTGCGTGGGGCAAGTTCCCCCCTCCGACCTTTCCCTCCTCTCCTCACTACCTCGTGTTGTCCGCAATGCAAGCGACGCAAGCCTTGGGTTCCCACAGGCCATGTGGGCAGCGCAGCCTTGTATTCCCACGCAGCCTGGATTAATTGCTTTGGGGGGGGGACATTTCTCTGCGGACCACCAAAATTTTCTCACAGACCACCAATGGTCCACAGCCCACTGGTTGGCGACCACTGCTCTAAAACAGGAGTGTCAAACTCCATTTCATTGAGGGCTACATCAGGATTGTGTTTGATGGGGGGGAGGGGGGGGGAGTTGTGGGCAGGGGGTGTGGCCAGCTCGATGTCACTCATCGAAGCTCCGTTTTCGGCTGACAGCCTCCTGCTGCCCTCTACCAGCGAAAGGGGAGCTTGGGAAGGCCGTACATGGCCTGGCCGGGCTCCGTTTTCGCCAGCAGAGGCACCGCGGGCCAGTCCTTCGCCATTTCCGGAGTGGCCCCTTGACTTCGACACCCCTGCTCTAAAAGAATGTGCTTGACCAGATGCCTGCCAGGAATATAATACATATAATAATAATAATATTTATTGATATACTGCTCCTCTCCCGAAGGACTCCTTCCACTCCTCACCATCCAGAAAGAGAACAGAATAACAAGAATTGGAAGGGAGCTTGGAGGTCGTCTAGTCCAACCCCCAAGTAGAAGACCCTCGTGGCGCAACCCACAAGGAGAAATCCTGTCACTTTGGCTTTCGCTGCAATCCGTTCGTCTCCAGCCCGCAGAAGCCACCAGATTTCCCGCAACGGTTCAGGCTGGCAAGGAAGGAAAGCAGGCGCGACCTTCGTCCGTCCAAGGTTCCCCCTGGCTGGTCCAAGCGCGGCTCTCCCGCCGCCCAGCCCAGAATTCCCCCGCTGCCCTTCCGCTCCCCGTCCTTTCTTCCCGGCCGGGGCTCCGAGGCGGCTCCGGGGACTGCTGGCATCCGCGGAGCCTCCCGGTTCGGTTCTGCCCGGTTTCTTCCCACGGGGCTTTTTCTGGCCGAACTTTCTAGGTTGCGTCTAAAGCGCCTTTGGGTCAAGCAGGACTTGGAAGTGGGGGGGGGGGGGGGGAATCTCCGCGGACAAACCTGGTTTAGAGTTGACTCTCGACTCGCGTCTCCCTCGGACGCTGCGCTTTTGCCCCTGGACTTTGGTCCTGCGCGGAGCCATTGAAGTTGGGAGCGGGGGGAGCGAGAGAGAGAGCGAGAGAGGGAGAAAGAGTGAAAGGAGAAGGAGAGGAAGTAAGAAAGAGAAGAATAGAGGAAGAAAGAAAGAGAGGAAGGAAGGAAGGAAGGAAGGAAGGAAGGAAGGAAAAAGAGAGGAAGAAGAGAGGAAGGAAGGAAGGATTCCCCCCCGCCCCCCACCCAGCTGACCTGTGATGAGCACCGACTTGCCCCGCAGGCTGACCGCGTTCCGGCACCGGGTGGCCGCCACGAAAGTGTAGTAGAGCAGCGCGTAGAGCCCCAGCAGCAGCGCCGCGCCCGCCCCCAGCGCCCCCGCCGCCGCCTCCATGGCCCGATCCCCGCTGGCCCCGCAGCCCGTGACCGCTTCCCTTACACCCGGACCGCCCCTCCCGTCGCCCCGTCCGCCCCGCCGCCACGTGGGAAAGCCTCGGGCACCGGCAGCGCTGCCAGCCTCTCGCCCCTCCCCCCCGCTTCCTGCTGACAGGGGAAGGAGGGAAAAAAGGAAGGAAGGAGGTGGGAATGCAATGGAGGGAGGCAGGAAGAGAAGAGAAGGGAGGAAAAAAGGAAGGGAGGGAGATAGGAGGGAGGGAGGGAGGAAAGAAGGAGGGAGGGAGATGAGAGAGAAGAAGGGAGGAAGGAAGGAAGGAAGGAGGGAGGGAGATGGGAGAGAAGAAGGGAGGGAGGAAGGAAGGAAGGAGGGAGGGAGGGAGGGAGGGAGGGAGATGAGAAAAGGCAGGCATTGTTACAATCACTATCGCTCAGATTCTGCATCTATGGAACCGCTTTGGACCACGAGACGGATGGCAAATAAATCTGGTAATATAAACGGGGTGCCTGACTTAACCATTGGGGATCAGAAAGTCCAAAACGTCTGGACAGGGGACAGGACAGTGCCCGGAGACCGCAGAAGAACTGGAGGAGATCACAAAGTACACAAAGATCTGCAAATAGAAGCAGAACAATTGTGGCCCAAGAAGGCGAGATCCCTCTCGCAGTTCCCGCTATGGAGCCAAGGACCATCGAATCCAGTGGTTGCCAACTGGTGGGCCGGGGACCACTGATCGTCTGCGAGAAAATTTTGCTGGTCTGCAGAGAAATGTCCCCCCCCCCAGAGCAATTAATCCAGGCTGCGCGGGAACACAAGGCTTGCGTCGCTTGCATTGCGAACACCACGAGGTAGTGAGGGAAGGGAGGGAAAGGGCAGAGGGGGGAACTTGCCCCACGCACCTCACACGCCTGGCCTGGCCACCAGGCTGCTCCTTTCCGCTTCTTTCTTCTCCTGTGTTTGGCTGCATGCGATTGGTTTTCCTACCAATCGATCGTTCTTTATTTGGGATCACAGGATACCGTCTCCAGCTCTGTTCTCAGGGGGAGAAATAGAGAAAGACTTTTGGCTTCATGTAAGGAAAACAGCAGAAGCCACAGAAGTCTTTCTTTCTCTCCCCCAAACTCTGCCAGAAATGAGTCTTTGGGACCCTGCAAGGCCTCCTGCTCCCAGAAGCTGCGCCCGCAAAGACTCATTCCTGGCAGAGTTTGGGGGGAGAGAAAGAAAGACTTCTGCGGCTTCTGCTGCTTTCCTTGCATGAAGCCAAAAGTCTCTCCCTCTGTCTCTCTCTCTCTCTATTTCTCCCCCTGCGAACGGAGCTGGAGACGGTATCCTGTGATCCCAAATAAAGAACGATCGATTGGTAGGAAAACGGGGTGGGGGATTTTCCTGCAGACTTTTTGGGGGGATTTTCCCAGGGTCTCAGGTCCGCGGGATTTAAAATTATGAGTTTGGTGGTCCCTGAGGTCGAAAAAGTTGCTGACCCCTGATCTATTCCCTCCCTGTGCATTTGGGTTTTCTTGCCTAAATGTAGCACCTAACTTTTCTCACCCTTGAATTGCATCTTGTTAGACAGAGCCAGTGGTGGGATACATTTTTTTACACCACCGGTTCTGTGGGCGTGGCTTGTTGGGCGTGGCAGGGGAAGGATATACTGCAAAATCCCCCTTCCCTCCCCACCCCACTAACCTGCTTTCCAGCTCCGTTCTCCCATGCAGGGCAACAACAGAAGATCCAGCTAATCAGCTGGGACTCGGGAGGCAGAGAATAGAGGGGGCGGGGCCACTCAGGTGGTATTTGCCGGTTCTCCGAACTACTCAACATTTCCGCTCTTGGTTCTCCAGAACTGCTCAGAACCGGCTGAATGCCACCTCTGGATAGGGCCCTACGTTCAACTCTGTCGAAATCCTTCTGAATCTTGTGTCTATCTTCGTAATCTAAAGAGTTGGCTGTTACCTCCAGCTTAGTCTCATCCTTGACTTGCAACCCTTCATTTAGTGACCGTTTGAAGTTACAACAGCATTGAAACAAGTGACTTACATTACAACCGGTCCTCATGGTTACAACTGTCGCAGCCTCCCTGCGATCACATGATCAGAATTCGGGCGCTTGGCAACTGGCATGGATTTATGACAATGTTGCACTGTCCTGGGGTCATGCGTTCCGCCATTTGCGACCTTCCGACGTGCAAAGTCAATGGGGGAAGCTGGATTCGCTTAATGACCGGGTGATTCGCTTAACAACCACGGCAAAAAAGGAGGTAAAATCAGGCCCACTTCACCACTGCTTTCCTTAGCCATAGAAATTCTGGCCCCAATTGTGGTCATAACTCGAGGACTACCTGTAGTATCAAGGCCACTGCCGAGAAGGAAGGCCACAACCTCTTTTATTGAAGGATTTCTTTGGGGTGATTAGGGTTGGGGAGGGGGTAACATCCTTAGCAGCCCTCCCTCAATGTTCAGACTGGGAGAGGCCGAATCCCCTTCGGCAGGGGGGTTCCATAACAGAATAAAACAGAGCAGATTCTGGGGCTCTGGGAGAAGGAGGGCGGCATTCCAGAGGAGGAAGAGGCAACTTAGCATAGACATTATATGTAGGAAAAAAGGTTCAAGAGGGCTCACCCCCAATTAAATCCTGAGTCTCGAGCCAAACTTCCAAAACCTCAAATAGATTTATTGGGAGTTAACATGCCGGCACTGCCTGGGTGCAGCCGACTCTGAGACACGTCATTCATTGTCACCCTTGACCCTGGTTTTCCTCTCCCGCCTGCCGGGTGTATCGTAATTCATATTCTCCAATGGGACACATCTATAGTCCAGAATCATCAATCATGCTCTCCATGTTCCAGCAGTGACCGAGAAAGAAATGCATAACCCATAGAAAAATGAATCCTTTACACTCCGGCAGAGAATGGAGTTTTTGAACGCAGCAATTGTGTGTTTACAAACTATGAAAGTTATATTACTACCGATAGCAGATGCAGGAATTACCGTCGTTGTCTTTTAATGACCCCATAATCCCTTGCTGGGTGGAGTCTGGCCAACTGAATGGAGCTAGCAGAGTGGCCGGATGCTCTTCCTGTCGCCAATGCGGAGTTTTGTTCAGAGGATGTATTCTCAGTGTGCCCAGAAAGAAATATCTAGGATCGAACTCACAGCCTCCTGACTGTGAGGCAAGAGCTCAACCTCTAGGCCAGGGTCACCAACCTTTTGGACCTCAGGGACCACCAAACTCATAATTTTGAATCCCGGGAACCACTAATATGAATTTTGACCGACGGTGGCTTGCTGACCTTGGTGGGAGAGAGAGAGAGAGCTGATCTAACCTCTCTCTCCTTCTCTCTTCCTCTCTCTCTCACACACACACACACACAAACACACAGAGCCAGGGATGGGATTCAAATTTCATAACCGGTTCTATGGGTGTGGCCTAATTTGTGGGTGTGGCTTGGTGATCATGTATATAATATGTAAATATTATAAATATTTATGTAAATATTGAATTTTTTATATAAAAAAGAGCAACTTTTACCCAAAATCAGGCAAAGCAGGCAGGCAGATTGAGCTGCTCACAGAATCACAGATTAATTTAGAGATCTATGATTCTGCAATTGGCTACCTGAGTCTGTCACATAAAATTTGCTTGCAAGCAAATTCAAAATTTGCTTGCAAACAAACCCACAAAATTAACTCACAGCACACTATAGATGTAAATATTGAATTTTTTAATTAAAAAAACAGCAACCTTTATCTAAAATCAGGCAAAGCAGGCAGGCAGACTGAGTTCCTCACAGAATCACAGATTAACTTAGAGGTCTATTTATCCGCAGTTGCTACCTGCACTGAATAATAGAAGCTTCTGTCCTAAGGAAGGTTTGGCTTAAAAGCAGAGCCAAAGATCTAAAGATTAGCTAGAAAGCAAGAAATGCAATGATTTCCTGCTTTTTAGCTAATCTAAATCTCCCGGCACAGCAGAACAGATGATGGTCGGGGGGGGGGGGGGGGGGGGAAGGAAAAATAGCAACTTAGCAGGCAAGTTTGCCAGGTAAGGAGTGAGTGGGCAGGGAGGGTTCCCATGGGCCATGTGGGCGGCGGTTAATTGCTTTGGGGAGGGGTGACATTTCTCTGCAGACCACCAAAATTTTCTCACGGAGCACCGCTGGGCCGCGGCCCAACGGTTGTCGACCACTGCTCTAGGCCACCACTTCAGTCTAGCAGATGCAGGAATGAGTAAGCAATATTGCGATGGGGCAATTTTAACTGCCAATTATTTGACTATGAAGTTCAGCAACTAATGAAACTCCATATGACGTGTTATATAAAAGACACTTTGGCACATTTAAGAATCTTTGGCTGCAGTGCTCGGGCGCACATTCCCAAAGCAATTATGAGGAAAGGACAGCCAAAAGAAAGGAAATTGAAATGAATAGGTTATCCATCAGGATCAAAGGCAAATAGGTTTACAGAGGGACACAAAAACGTTATTATTCACATCCTGCAAATTTTCCCGAACATGAGGATTGGAAAAAAGTACATGCCAATACTGAAGTTTTAATATCTGTTGGTCAGAGGTCTCCAGTGGATGAATATTCACACACGCAGGTTGGACAAGGCTTAAAAGTGGCTTGAATAGGTCAGAGAAATGTTTTGAAAGGGAGAGTCCCGTGAAACAGGAACGGTTTGTTCCAAAGAAAGAGCAAACAAAGGTGTTTTTCCAAAGAGATTCATAGCCGATGAGGTCAAGGTAGGTGGCATTTTTTGTGGGCCTCAAAATTGCCAGGAGATATTGGCACACGATGGCTCAGTGGCTAAGACGCTGAGCTTGTTGATCAGAAAGGTCGGCAGTGCTTCACGGAGGGAGCTCTCGTGACTTGTCCCAGCTTCTGCCCACCTAGCAGTTCAAAAGCACATTAAAAAATGCAAGTAGAAAAATAGGGCCCCCTTTAGTGGGAAGGGAGCAGCGTTCCGTGTGCCTTCGGCAGCGTTTAGTCCTGCTAGCCACATGACCATGGAGACGTCTTCGGACAGCGCTGACTCTTCGGCTTTGCAATGGAGATGAGCAGCGCCCCCTAGAGCCAGAAACGACTAGCACAGATGTGCGAGGAGAACCTCTACTTTATGGGAGAACAGAAGAAACATAATGAGCCTAAGAGAAATGAAGAACTACGAGAAGGAGGCTCAAAATAAGAAAATTTACAGCTCCCTACAAGTGTACAATGGTTGAAGGGTTGGGATATTGAAGTGAAAAGAGCTTACATCCGTGTTTGAAGCTAGCTCGGCATGTGGACAAATGGCAAGAGGTGAGGGGCTAAAAAACCAGAAGGAAGCACGTTGACGTAAAATATTGAAGCAGCGAAAGAAAATGTAATACAGGTGGTCCTCGATTTACTTAGTGACTGTTCAAGTTTGCAACGGCAGTGGAAAAAGTGACTTATGACTGTTTTTCACAGTTATGACCTTTGCAGCCACCCCTATGATCATGTCATCAAAGTTCAGATGTGTCAAGCCCAAAATTGACATATGAGTAGCCATTTTAGTTAGGCTTAATATATATTCTTTTCCTTATTTTCACTGTGGCAGTCATGGGGGAAGGGTTTCAGGCTCACCACATTCCTAAGTGGGGATGAGTGGAGATAGAGTTGTTTAGGTTAGGTGGTTCTTCTTTCCGTGGGAAAACGAGCTGTCCTTGCTTTGGCCCCTTGAGGTGGGGATTTCAAGCATTGTTGAGTTATTTCTATTGGAGAATGTGATTTTTGGGGTTTGTTTCTAACTTGTAATATTGTGGGGTAATTCCGGGTTGCGTCAGATCCGGAATTACCATGGACTTTGCCAATTTGATGCTTTCCTAAATAAAAGAAATATTTTTTGAAGATGGACTTTGTATTTTTCTTTTTAAATGGATTCCATCACTTGGAAACCTGACTAGCAGCTGGTTCATATTTATGACCGGTGCAGCATCCCAGGTGATCCGCTTTTGCGAACTTCTGACAAGGAAAGTCAACGGGGAAGCCAGATTCACTTAACAACCATGTTAGTAACTTAACGGCAGGGATTCACTTAACAAGCGAGGCAAGAAAGGTCGTAAAATGAGGGAAAACTTAACAAATGTCTCACTTAACAAATGTCTCACTTAACAACAGAAATGTTAGGCTCAATTATGGTTGTAAGTCGAGAACTTTCTGTGGACCTAATTTATTGCCCATCAGAAGATAACTTGGCTGACCTGACAACATTCTGTATGCAGTAATATCAACAGCAACAGCACTTAGACCAGGGGTCTTCAAACTTAACAGCTTTCAGACTTGTGGACTTTCAACTCCCAGAATTCCTCCTCTAGTCATGTTAGCTCAGGGATTCTGGGAGTTGAAGTCCACAAGCCTTCACGTTGTCAAGTTTGAAGACCCTTGGCTTAGACTTATATACCGCTTCACAGAGCTTGACAGCCCCTTCCAAGCGGTGTATAGAGTCAGCCTCTTGCCCCCAACAATCTGGGTCTTCTTTTTACTGACCTCGGAAGGACAAAAGACTGAGTCAACTTGGAGCTGATGGGATTCTAACTGACAAATTGCAGGTAGCCGACAATCAGCAGAAGTAGCCATTCTAACCAGATCATTCTAACGAGATCAAGTGAGGTACTAATACTACTCTATAAAGCTTAGTAAGGCCACACCTGGAGTACTGCATCCAGTTTTGGTCACCACATCATAAAAAAGATGTTGAGACTCTAGAAAAAATGCAGAGAAGAGCAACCAGGATGATGAGGGGTCTGGAGGTTAAAACATACGATGAATGGTTGCAGGAACTGGGCCTGGCTGGTCTGGGGAAGAGAAGGACCAGGGGAGACAGGAGAGCAGTCTTTCAATATTTGAGGGGCTGCTCCAGAGAGGAGGAGGAAGGGGGTCAAGCCATTCTCCAAAGCACCCGAAGGCCAGACAAGGAAGAATGGATGGAAACTGATCCAGGAGAGATTCATCCTGTAAATAAGGAAAAACTTTCTGACAGTGAGAGCAATCAACCCATGGAACAGAAATTGCCTTCAGAAGTTGTGGGAGCTTCATCCCTGGAGGCTTTCAAGAAGAGACTGGACTGCCATCTGTCAGAAATGGTGTAGGGTCTCCCGCTTGGGCGGGGGGTTCGACTAGATGACCTACAAGGTCCCTTCCAACTCTGATTACTAACCACTGTGCTACCACAGCTCTAGCGCGGCTTCTATAGAAATCCAAGGATCTTGTGAAACAATGCCATCCAGCTATTTATTGGAGGGGTGTTCAGATATTTAAATTTTAGGAGCTGGAGCAGTGAAGGATCGGATAGTAAGAACACACAGTTGTAGTTAATTGGTTGAAGAGAGCTGGCCACTGCATGAGGCAACCTGAGCTGTGATTGGTTGCTGTGAGTAAAAGGGGGAGGTTCCCTGGTTTCCCGCCTTTTTTTTCTCCCAGGAAGCTGTGCTCTCTGATTTACCTCAGAATGTCTCTGCTCTATTGGTAGGTACCTTTTTCCCAGTCCTCATGTTCAGGAACATTTGCAGAATGTGAAATAATAACATTTTTGTGTCCCTCTGTAAACCTATTTGCCTTTGATCCTGACGGATAACCTATTCGTTTCAATTTCCTTGCCTTTGGCTGTCCTTTCCTCATAATTGCTTTGGGAATGTGCACCCGAGCACTGCTGCCAAAGATTCTTAAATGTGCCAAAGTGTCTTTTATATAACACGTCATATGGAATTTCATTAATTACTGAACTTCATAGTCTCGTCAGCACATAATTGACAATTAAAATTGCCCCATTGCAATATTGCTTACTCATTCCTACATCTGCTAGAGTGGAGTGGTGGCCTAGAGCAGTGGTAGCCACCCATTGGGCCGCGGCCCACCGGTAGTCCGTGAGAAAATTTTGATGGTCAGCAGAGAAATGTCACCCCCAAAACAATTAATCCAGGCTGCGCCGCTCAAATGGCCTGTGGGAACCCTCCTTACCCACTCACTCCTTAACCTGGCAAATTTGCCTGCTAAGTTGCTATTTTTCCATTTTTCCCCCCTGACCATCATCTGTCCTGCTGTGCCGGGAGATTTAGATTAGCTAGAAAGCAGGAAATCGTTGCGTTTCTTGCTTTCTAGCTAATCTTTAAATCTTTGGCTCTGCTTTTAAGCCGAACTTTCCTTAGGACAGAAGCTTCTATTATTCAGTGCAGGTAGCAACTGCGGATAAATAGACCTCTAAGTTAATCTGTGATTCTGTGAGCAACTCAGTCTGCCTGCCTGCTTTGCCTGCTTTGGGATAAAAGTTGCTTTTTTATATATAAAAAATTCAATATATCCATAGTGTGCTGTGAGTTAATTTTGTGAGTTTGCTTGCAAGCAAATTTTATGAGTTTGCTTGCAAGCAAATTTTATATGACAGACCAGGTAGCCAATTGCAGAATCATAGATTTCTGAATGAATCTGCGATTCTGTGAGCAACTCAATCTGCCTGTCTGCTTTGCCTGATTTTGGGTAAAAGTTGCTCTTTTTTAATAAAAAATTCAATATTTACATAAATATTTATAATATTTACACACAAGCCATGCCCAGCCAGTCACATGACCACCAAGCCACACCCACAAATTAGGCCACACCCACAGAACCAGTTATTAAGAAATTTGAATCCATCTCTGCCTCTGTGTGTTTGTGTGTGTATGTGTGTGAGAGAGAGAGAGAGGGAGAGAGAGAAGTTAGATCAGCTCTCTCTCTCTCCCACCAATGTCAGCAAGCCACCATCAGTCGAAATTCCTATTAGTGGTTCCCGGGATTCAAAATTATGAGTTTGGTGGTCCAAAAGGTTGGCGACCCCTGGACTCGAGGTTGAGCTCTTGCCTCACAATCAGGAGGCTGTGAGTTCGATCCTAGATATTTCTCTCTGGGCACACTGAGAATACATCCTCTGAACAAAACTCGGCATTGGCGACAGGAAGAGTATCCAGCCACTCTGCTAGCTCCATTCAGTTGGCCAGACTCCACCCAGCAAGGGATTATGAGGTCATTAAAAGACAACGATGATTCCTGCATCTGCTATTGGTAGTATTATAACTTTCATAGTTTGTAACACACAATTTCTGCGTTCAGAAACTCCATTCTCTGCCGGAGTGTAAGGGGTTCATTTTTCTATGGATTATGCGTTTCTTTCTCAGTCACTGCTGGAGTATGTTAGACCTGGACTCTGTCTGTTTGCAGCTGACACCCACTTTGATTATACCTCTTCTCTACAAATATTACCCACTATTTAAGTTGCTGAAGCACTTCTCTTTTGCTTTTTAATAAATAACAAAACCAGTATCTAGAGTAGGGGTGTCCAACTCGGCTTCATTGAGGGCCGCATCTAAGTGGTGTTTTTCTGAAATTCCAGAGCCTTGGATGGCACAGGAACAATCCTGCCCCTGTTTCAGGCCACGATAACCGGTGTTCTGGCTGCCAGGATCCTCCATGCACAGGATGGGCTGGAAAGCACCAGACAGAGAGAGAAATGTAGCTCAGCCCTTCTGAACAAATCCTTCCTTCGGCCTTTCATAAATTCTATGTCAGGATTCCGGCACTTAACCCCATTTAAATCATGAGTCTCGAGCCAAACTTCCAAAACTTAAAAAGGATTTATTGGGAGTTAACATGCCGGCACTGCCTGGGTGTAGCCAACTCTGAGGCACATCATTCATTGTCACCCTTGTCCCTGGTTTCTCCCCCCTGCACCCCCTTGGGTGTATCATAATTCATATTCTCCAGTGGGGCACATCCATAGCCCAGAATCATCAATCATGCTCTCCAATTAGGAATTTTCAAGGGCAGAAATTCCCGTAGCTTAGTTATAAACTTTGAAAACTATTTATGGAATGCACTTTTGGTTTTGCAAGCTGCCGCACTGCTCCCCCTCCCTTTCTCTTGGCAACTCTAAAAAGACCCTAGAAATATTTTATGAGTTGACGTTCTAATAATAACAAGGTTTCCATGGCCCGGGGTGAGCGTGGCCAGGGTGGGCGTGGCCATCTCGACATCACTCGTGGCGGCCCAAGCGCTCTGTCAGTGGAAATGGGCTCCTGAGCTCTGTTTTTAGCTGGGATGGCCTCCTGCAACCCTCCGGCAGTGAAAACGGAACTTGGGAGGGATGTGTGCAGCTGGTAGAAGCACTGTGGGCCAGTCCTTTGCTGTTTCCAAGGCGGGCCCATGGGCCAGATCTAAGCCTGTTGGGCCTTGAGTTTGACATCTCTGATCTAGAGAGATCATTCACAATTATTAACCCAGAAGAGCAACAGGCGACGGCTGGCATGCCTGGAGAGATGGCTCTGCATGCCACTTCTGTCGTGTGTGGCATAGGTTCGCCATCATGGCTCTATAAACCTTTCCGGTGAGAGTAACTTTGCTGCTTGCAGTTTCCCTTATTATATAAATCCTGTGTAAGGCCAGCCAGCTAGCAGATGCACATGTACAGGTAGTTCTCAACTTACAATAGTTCATTTAATGATCGTTCAAAGTTACGATGACACTGAAAAATGTCACTTATGCCCATTTTTCAGTTACGACCTTTGAAGAACCCCCATGAATGTGTGATTAAAATTCAGTTGCTTGGCAACTGACTCATATTTATGGCCATTGCTTTGTCCCAAGATCCCCTTTTGTGACCTTCTGACAAGCAAACCAGATTCATTTAGCAAATGGATTACTAACTTATCAACTAAAGTGATTCACTTAACAACCGTGCGAAGAAAAGTTGTAAAATGGGGCAAATTAGCACACTGAATTTATCTCACGTGGATTGTGCCATGGCGAGTTGATTATGGCGAGTTGTCCTGTTCCGTCTCCAAGGAGTCCTGCCTCCCTATAGACAGGAGCAGCATAAGAGAATCTCAGGGGAACCAGGCGTGGTCTGATTATGACAAGTGGAGGGTGATGTTAGATTCGCCCACCAGATCATTGCTCTGACAAGAAAATCATATCTGGTGTGTGACCACTGTCCCAGGTCAGGACCAAGATGATTTGGGACAGGCTCATGGCTGCCACAGTGGCCATGTACTCCTGGGCTACTTCCGAGGCTGCACCTGTTGTGGCCCGCTGGCAGCTGGCAGCAGAGTCAAACAGTAGCGAGGAGGTTGGGGAGGAACCTGGGCCAGTCTTGGGGGCTGAGGAAGGCTTGGAGGAGGCTCTGCATCAGAGGCAGAGATGGGGCCAGGGTGGGCTGGCAGTCATCAGCTGCCTTCAGGCTCAGACAGCAGTGAGGCAGGGGAGCTTCTGGAACCGGTTCCCAGCCTGTGCATGCGCAGGGCTACCAGAAGACAAGAACAATTGAGAAAGCAGGAGTAAGGCCACACCTTGGAGATGATTGGCCCCTCCCGAGGGAAGCCACTGTGTCTCAGACGACCGGGTGTGAACTCCTTTTCGTGAAGTTCGGTCCCAAGGTTCAGGTGGGCTTGCTGGTCGCATACCTGGCTCCCTGCTATGCGGCAGCGGCCCTGCTTGAGCTCCTTGAGGTCATAGCTGGCGTGGCGGTTGGGACCCCCAGGCTTATGGTCATGGGGGATTTCAACTTGCCATCTGCCGGCGGTGCCTCGGGAACTGCTCAAGAGTTCATGGCTTCCATGACGGCCATGGGCCTGACCCAGTTAATTCGGGACCCTACTCACGTGGGAGGTCATGCCTTGGATCTGGTTTTTGTCTCTGATCAGTGGCAGAGTGATCTGGGTATAGGGGATATAGTTGTAGAACCCCTGTCATGGTCGGATCACTCGCTCCTGAAGCTCGATTTCCGTTCCGCACCCCCTGACCGCAGGGAGGCGGGACCATTAAAATGGTACCGCCCCAGGCGCCTGATGGACCCTGATAGGTTCCTGACGGAGCTTGGGCCATTTCCCGAAGCTCACACACACGACTCGGTTGAGGGCTTGGTCGCCACCTGGGATAGGGTGGCTGCTGGGGCCCTTGACCGAGTCGTGCCCTTGCGGCCTCTGACCCGGTGCCGATCCCAAGTGGCTCCCTGGTTTTCTGAGGAGCTAAGGGAGATGAAGCGCCGGAAAAGACGCCTAGAGAGCAGTTGGAGGACCAGCTGCTCTGGGTCTGACCGAACACTATTACGATCTTATATTAAGACGTATTTAGTGGCGATAAGGATGGCGAGGAGATCTTACCTCTCCACCCTTATTGCGTCTGCGGAAAACCGCCCAGCCGCCCTGTTTAGGGTGACCCGCTCCCTACTGGAGGTGGGAGCACGGGAGGACCCCTTGCAGGGACGGGCTGAGGAGTTTTCTAGGTTTCTGCAGGACAAAATCGCTCAGATCCGGGACGAGCTGGGCATCTCCGGGCGGGGGGGGCGGGGGTGGATACCGGTGCGGTCAACTGGGTTGAGTTCGATCCTGTTACTGTGGAGGACATGGACAGGATACTGGGGGGACTGAATGCCACCACCTGTTTGCTGGACCCGTGCCCCTCCTGGCTGGTCTTGGCCACTCGGGAGGTGACACGAGGCTGGTTCCAGGGTATTATAAACGCTTCCTTGAGAGAGGGGCTATTACCCGCCGCCTTGAAAGAGGCGGTGGTGCGGCCCCTCCTCAAGAAACCGTCCCTGGACCCAGCATTGTTATCTAACTATTGTCCTGTCTCCAACCTTCGCTTTGTTGCGAAGGTTGTTGAGAGTGTGGTGGCACGTCAGTTCCCGCAGTACCTGAAGCGAGTTATCTCGACCCCCTCCAATCGGGCTTCAGGCCCGGGCACAGCACGGAGACGGCGTTGGTCGCGTTGGTGGATGACCTCTGGAGGGCCCGGGACAGGGGTTGTTCCTCTGTCCTGGTCCTGTTAGATCTCTCAGCGGCTTTTGATACTGTCGACCACAGTATCCTATTGCAGCGGTTGGAGGGGTTGGGGGTGGGGGGCACCGTGTTGCGGTGGTTCACCTCCTTCCTCTCCGACCGCTCGCAATTTGTGTTGACGGGGGGGCAGAGATCGGCCCCGAGGCCCCTACGATGTGGGGTCCCTCAGGGGTCGGGGCTCTCGCCCCTGCTGTTCAACATTTATGTAAAGCCGCTGGGTGAGGTCATCCGTGGCTTCGGGGTGGAGTTCCATCAGTACGCTGATGACACTCAGCTGTACATCTCCACCCTGGGCCACCCCAACGAAGCCGTCGAAGTGATGTCCCGATGCCTGGAGGTCGTGCGGAGTTGGATGGGTCGTAACAGGCTTCGTCTCAACCCGAACAAAACCGAGTGGCTGTGGTTTCCTGCGCCCAGATACAGCCAGCTGGTTCCTTCGCTGGCTGTGGGGGGAGAGGTCTTGATCCCCGTGGAAAGGGCGCGCAACTTGGGTGTCCTCCTGGACGTACGGCTGTCTTTAGAAGAACATATTGCAGCCGTCGCCAGGGGGGCTTTTTATCAGATTCGTCTGATTTACCAGTTGCGGCCCTTTCTGGATCTGGGCGCACTTCGCACAGTCACTTCCGCCCTCGTTATCTCCCACCTGGATTATTGCAATGCTCTCTACATGGGGCTCCCCTTGAAGAGTCTCCGGAGGTTGCAGTTAGTCCAGAATGCAGCCGCACGGGTGATTGTGGGTGCTCCTCGGAGCTCCCACGTTACACCGCTTCTCCGCAGGCTGCACTGGCTTCCTGTGGCCTTCCGGATTCGATTCAAGGTGGTACTGACGGTATTTAAAGTGCTCCATGGCTCGGGACCTGGGTACTTACGGGACCGCCTGCTGCCATCATCAACCTCCCGCCGCCCAGTACGCTCCCACAGGGTTGCCCTCCTTGGGGTACCGCCGCCCGGCCGTTGTCGGCTGACGGCCCCGAGGGTTCGGGCTTTCTCTGTGGGAGCTCCCTCCCAATGGAATGATCTCCCCCCAGAGATACAAGCTATGATGGATATCTTGACCTTCCGGCACGCAGTTAAAACCCTACTTTTTAGGCAGGCTGGCCTGGCCGAATGAATGGGTTCTGGTTTTAAATTGGGTTTTAGTAATTAACTTTTAATTTTTATTTAAGATCCCTGATTTTATATTGTTGTTTTTGGTTTTGATGGGATACAGCCGGAAAGTCACATTTAATATATTTTTAATTGTATTTATAATGTATTTATATGTTTTTAGTAGGCTGTACACCGCCCCGAGTCCCTTTTTTGGGAGAGGGAGCGGTATAGAAATATGATAAAATAAATAAATAAACATAAAAGAGGAGCAAATGGGACCTGAGCTTTTGCAGGAAGCAATGAGTTCGTCTGGTCAATTCAAGCTTTGAAAAGTTCCGTTTGACTCTGTGTCGAGCTTGGCTTTGCCCTTCTCTGGCCGCATTCCAAGTGCGATAAAATTAGTGTTTATCAACATTCCTCTGAAAGACTTTGTGAAGCCTTGCAGGCAGGGGTGGGATTCAAATTTTTTAACAACCAGTTCTGTGGGCGTGGCTTAGGTGGTGGGTGTGGCTTGGTGGTCATGTGACTGGATGGACATGGCTTGGTGGTCATGTTATTGGCTTGGTGTGTCCAATTCAATATCATTCACATCGAGGCACGCATCTCCTCGCCTGGCCTCTCATGACTATGTGGATGCTGCAACAGTCATAAGTGTGAAATATGGTCATAAGTCACTTTTTTCAGTGCCATTGTAACTTTGAATGGTCCCTCCACACAAGAAAGTACCAGCAAAGAGGGGAAAAAACTCCAGAGAAGTTTCTGAGACAGGAAATCTAGTCCTGCCAAGAATGTAGTAAGGGTTAACGGAGAGGCAGTTTCTGAAAGCAACACCAGAATGTTTCCTTCCTGCCTTCCTTACAGGATTAGGCCAGTAATTTCTTCTAACGACCGGTTCTCCAAACTGCTTAGAATGTTAACAACCGGTTTTAGCCAATAGGTGTGAACTGGTAGAATCCCACCCCTGCCTTTCCCCCAAAAACGCCCAACCCTCTTGCAAACATTTTTCAAAGAGCTCCGAACATAAAGGGGGTTAAAACCTTTTGAACTCAGAACCCACATCTGGAAGGAGTGGCAAGAGCATTGGGGCATTCCCAGGAAAGGTTAAAAAAACAGTGCTTCTCAACCTTGGCAGCTTCCTGAAGATGGGCGGACTTCAACTCCAGTTTTTAACTTTCTCCGGAATTAAATGCTGGTCTCAGCTGTGCCAAAAACACCTGGGGAGGGGAGTTTGGATTGCCTGAAGTTTTATCTCCCACTTTACAGGAAGTCCTCATATTACAACCATAACGGGGACCAGAATTTCTGTTCCTAAGTAAGATGGTTGCTAAATGAGTCATGCCCAATTTTGCAACCTTTTCGCCATGGTTGTTACACGAACAACTTCAGTTGTTAAGCGAATCATTCAGTTGTTAAATGAATCTGGCTCCCCCCCACTGCTTCTGCTTTGTAGGAAGCCTGCTGGGAAGGTCATAGCTGGCAATCCTGTGACCCCAGAATGCTGCAAATACACAGGGGTTGCCAGGTGCCCGAATTTGGATCGTTGTGACCGCCATAAGTGCAAAAACCATAACTCCCTTTTTTCCAGTGGTGTTATAGCTTTGAATGGCCCCTAGATGGATGGTTATAAATTGGAGATTACCGGGGTGGAGCTGGTGTTGCGGCGGCACGACATGAAATCTTGAAGCTCCAAGATCGCCATTGATATCTCCTCTGCTGGACAGTCCTTTTGGACCTAAACCGTCCTGTAGAGACAGTGATAGAGAAGGACACATCCTATCGATCCCAGGGACATTGCAAAGTCCTTGGTAGATCCAGGAGAAGCCCTTTTTTCCAGCGGCGGAGAGGTGGCCATTAAAGCTGTTGAAGCTGGGACAGCTCTGGAACGGAAGAAGGCTGGAGAGAAAGTGTGTCAGTTTGGTAAGATAAATTTCTATTTACTATTTTTGGAGAGAACACCCTAAAAGACTCAAAGTAACATTAAAAGTGAAGACCGAAAAGGTTAAGTGGCGAGATTAAGCCTAAATCAAACTGAGTGATTTTTTAAATTCCTTTTTATTGCTGGAAGTTTGTAAAAGTTTTTCAATTTTAAACTGGACTGGTTTCCTTTTTTTAAAAACAACTCTTTTAAAACTCTCTCTTGTTTAAGACCCTTTCTGCATTTTCCTTTTTAATGTTTCATTGTTTCCTTTTTTATTGTTTTTTTTTACATCTTTTTAAATTCCTGGCTTGGATAAATGATATGGATAAATGGCTTGGATAAATGACTACTATTGACCTCACCCCTTTCCTAAGAGGTCTGTAGGGGGCGTGCATAAGCGCACCAATGTGCCTACCATCCCTGTCCTATTGTTTCTTTTATTTTTCTTATATGTATCAATGTATTCATAGCTATGTTTTACTTATACCTATTATCTTGTAAGCAATTGACAAATAAATAAATAATAATAATGAGGGGAAGTGAAAGTAGATGGAAATAAGTAACACTTCCATCCAGAGTCTTGAATATATTGGTTTTTTTTCCCCTGTTTATACATTGGTATTACATTCAAGGACTCTGAGCTTTTTACTGAGAAGATAGTGGGATGAGCATAGAAGATTGTTTATACAGGTGCTCCTCTGTGAAACTATTTGTAGCCAGAGTCTGGAGTTGAAAGGAAGTCTTAAATTAAAAGAAAGAAGATTGAAGTGACCTTGAAAAGAGAACTGTAAATTCTGTTTGAAATTCAGCAAAAGAGCCTTGGACACTATACAGTGGAAGTGTTTGCTATTTGACAGAACTGCTTGTTACTTTTTCTACTCACCCCTCATTTGGTTATTTATAGTTGAATTGCAGCTTTTTGGCACAGGAATTTGATCTTTTTTTCTTTTTTTTTCCTTATTCTTTTCTTTTTAAAGGAAAATATATAGTTTTTTTTATCCTAAACCTTTTTTTCTTCTTGTTTACTTTTTCTCTTTTCTTTTTCTTTTTAATAATTGGAACTATTTGGATTAAGGTATTTTTTTTTGGTTATTCTTGTAGTTGTTCATTTTTGTTTTGTTTTTTATTAATAAATACTTGAAAATGAGCAGAAAGATAACAGCCACGGCTTCTTCAATACCAACCTCTTTTTCTTCACCATCTGGAGGACAACGATCAATACAGATGATGTTGCAACAGGAGAAGGAAAAGGCAGTGACACTTCAGATGATTATGCAAGGAATCCAAAAGATACAAGTAAGAACAGAGAATATTGAACAAAGAACTGAAAAGACAGATGAAAAAGTTGAGAATATCCACCAAATGATGATGAAATATGAGGACAGATTCCAGAAAATTGAAGAACAAGATGTACAAAGAGATAAGAAAATTGGAGATATTGACACTCGATTGAGTGTGGTTGAAAAAGATAAGAGTGGATCATTGGGATGGGAAATTGACAGGTCAGAATTTTATCTTAGATTTCAAAATATAGAAGAAGAAAAGGGTGAAAATTTTGCTGAAATAATGATAGAAATTTTGGCAGAAGCATTGGAGATAACCAAAGAGAAGATGATGGATGGAATGGATAAGGTGTTTCGTGTATACACAAGATATGCAATGAGAAATAAATTACCAAGAGAAGTCCATATAAGATTTACTAAGAAAACTATTAAACACAGATACTTCAGGTGGCAAGAAAGAAAACATTAAAGTATAAAGACAAGGAAATTGTGGTTCTGAAACAAGTACCTAGAAAAATGAGAGAGATGAGAAGAGAATATCAGTTTCTGACTAAAGTGTTACTTAAGAAAGGGGTTAATTACAGATGGCTGATTCTAGAAGGTCTTATATTCACCTGGCAGGAACAAAGACATAGAATTGATTCAATTGAAAAAGCTGAGCTATTTTATTTAGAATATTTTAGCAGAAAGGAGGAGGAAACAAGAAAAGAAGAGTCATTAATTGAATTCCAAGAGGAATGTCTAACAACTGGAAAAGAAGAACGTGCTGTAGGAAGTGAACCCAGAGAGCAATGAGAACTGAGATCTACTAGAGCAACAAATCCCTCTTATAAAATGTAAAAATGGAAGAGAGAAAATTGATTACAATGAACATAAATGGACTTAATTCAATTGTTAAAAGAAGAAAAATTGTAGTAGCCACTGAGGTCCTCTGGATGGTGCTAGATGCAATAGACACAATCTAGGTGCAATAGACGCAATCTACATAGACTTTTGTAAAGTCTTTGATTCACTGGTACATGACAAACTACTCCTAAAACTAAAATCTTATGGTATCTCTGGACACTTGCATAACTGGATAGAAGCATTCCTGTCAAACAGACAACAAATGGTCAAAATTGGGAGCGTCCTATCAAATTCTATACCTGTCAACAGTGGTGTCCCCCAAGGCAGTGTTCTAGGACCAACTCTCTTCATACTCTACATAAATGATCTCTGTGATCATATCAAGAGCAACTGCGTTCTCTTCGCTGATGATGTAAAGCTATTCAACACCACAGAAAATACCGCTACCCTTCAAAAAGACCTTGACTACATATCAGAATGGTCAATCAAATGGCAACTTCAGATCTCAATAAATAAATGCTCTGTCCTACATATTGGCAAAAAAAATCAGAAAATAAAATACAGGCTGAATAGTCAAGACCTTGCTGATGATCCAAACTCTGTCAAGGATCTTGGAGTACTCATCTCAAATGACCTAAGTGCTAAAGCCCACTGTAACTACATAGCCAAAAAGGCGCTAAGAGTTGTTAACCTAATATTACGTAGCTTTTTCTTTGGTAATATTACACTAATAACTAGAGCATACAAAACATTTGCTAGACCAATACTCGAATACAGCTCATCAGTCTGGAACCCACATTATGTATCTGATATTAACACAGTTGAGAAAGTCCAGAAATATTTCACAAGAGTAGTTCTTTACTCCTCTACTCGTTGCAGAATACCATATGCCACCAGACTCGAAATTCTAGACCTTGAAAACCTAGAACTACGCCGCCTTCGGTCTGATCTAAGTATAGTATATAAAATCATACATTGCAATGTCCTACCTGTCAATGAATACTTCAACTTCAACCATAACAACACAAGAGCAAACAATAGATACAAACTCCAGGTTAATCGCACCAAACTTGATTGCAGGAAATACGACTTCAGCAACAGAGTGGTCAATGTCTGGAATACTCTACCTGACTCTGTGGTTTCTTCCCCAAACCCCAAAAGTTTAACCTTAGACTGTCTACTATTGACCTCACCCCTTTCCTAAGAGGTTTGTAGGGGGCGTGCATAAGCGCACCAACGTGCCTACCGTCCCTGTCCTATTGTTTCTTTTATATTTTATATTTTATTTTTCTTATATGTATCCATGTATTCATAACTATGTTTTACTTATACCTATTATCTTGTAAGCAATTGACAAATTAATAATAATAATAATAATAATAATAATAATAATAATAATAATAATAATAATAATAATAATAATAATAATAATAATAATAATAATAATAATGCTAGCAGCAGACTGCACATTTGGCTAAGGGGGCCTCTTTTGTTACTGCATGATCTCATTCCCTATATTTTGGTAAGGGTGGGAAGTCCCTAACTTTCCAGGCATACAGATGATCTCATTTATTAACATTACCACCATCAATCTTAAGGATTGGTTGGGAGGTTGTATCAATGTGGATGGGAGCTTTCACCCATGTGGCATCTATTCTCCAATCCAGATGCTGTATCTATGTTGCCTTTGTCTTCTTGTAAAAACCCTATAAATGTAATAAACATTGCCCAGGCAGTCAGACATCTCTGGACCCTGCAATGACTGGTCTTTGATTGCCACATATGGTGCCCAACCAGGGACATCAACCCTGCAGGGCAGGGCACAACCCCTCGGGGTAAGGCAACAGCCAACGTACTTACTACTGTCTGGATATAGACCCCAAGGTGCACCTCCGTCTCATGAGACCCCTCAGTGGTAAGTATGGGTTGCAATCTATCTCAACATCAGCAGGAACATATTCAGGAAATTAGATTCCTGCTACATGAATCAGGTGCAAAAGCACACTGAGGTTAGACATAAAAAAGCTGATTGGGGAGATAGGGAAGCATTGTCCCTCATACCCTGAGCACCGGACGCTCAGGTTACAAGATTGGATAAAGTTAGGGCATACTTTACATATTGAACCCAGGGCTCCAGTCCAAATATTACATCGATGGTATCAATGCTGTCATGCAGTGGAAACATCTGGCTCTGATGTCTCACTAAATCAATAATTTATCTCTGATGTTTCAGCAAAATAATAATTGACTATAAGCTCCCCTCCTGATTATGATCAGGTAAAAATTGGCACTCCAAAATCTTCTCTAATTGGATTTTCAGCTCCTTCTGAGCAGGCTAAATTTTTTGATTCTCCAAAGCCATTGTACACCCCATAAGGCAAATATTAAAGGAACAATTAGAAAAAGGGGGAGATTTAAGCTAGAAACCCAGGACAGAGACACATAAATTTATTTGTTTAAAATTTTTATGTTTAATTTTTGTAATTATTTAATGCTTAAGAAAATAGAACAATGGATGTAACTAGAATGCAGGCAACTGCTCTCTTTTGATGCACTGGGTGGCAGAATTGAATGTAGAAGGCATGCTCCATTGAGTTCAGTGGTCTACAGTTAGCTCTGCTGTTCAGAAGCATGGAATGAGACACAGATTCGTGTTTAAAATAGAGCCCCGCCATAAAGTACATTGGGGTTGATCAAAGAAGATATGATTGATGATTAATTTTTGCTGTTATATGTGTGTTAAAAAGAACTAAGAGAAGAAGAAAATGTTTATTATTCTTTTCAGGATGTGATTTCCATTAAAACTTAGAAGTGTATATATAATAATGTATAATAATTGCATGCAGAATAGAACTTAGCTGTGTATGTATAATAGTGTAAAATAAGTGTATGCAGAATTGAATAGGATTGAACTGAAGAAAAATATCCTTTACCTGTGTATAGCCCTAATTGGAACAGCTGCAGCTCAAAATAAATTAATTGTAACATGTTTGGCAGCCAGAGAATTAAATTGGCTTTTTGGATTGGACTTAGAGCTGTGGGAGGCAGATAGGCAGTGGTTCGAGCCCACAATCGCCTTTGTGATTGGAACTGCTCCTTGAGTTATCCCAAGTGCTCTGAGAACAAACTGTAGGTTGTCCAAAAAAAGAAAACGTGGAAATTTAAAGGGACAAAACCTCTCCAGGTCTGGAAACGTTGTGTGTGAGAATGTGTCTGTATGTAATCATTTCCAGCCCTGGAGGGTGAGATCCTCTACAATGAAGCTTATTGGCTCTCAGAAAAGAATTGTAGGTATGCAAGTCGTTTGATTACAGTGTAAATGTGTGAGAATGTAGATGGTAAAAAAGTTGGTGTGGATGTTTGTGTGTTGACCCCCATCCTAGATTGAAAGGAGAGTAAGATAGCATATGCAAGGAAATGAGAAAAGTCCGGATGAAATGTATGTGATTTACTGGAAAGAGAGGATTATTTGTGTGGGTATTTGTGTGTGCTTCACTGTGCTTTGCTTATGTTGAACGTTATTTGTGTGTGAGTTATTGATGAAAAGAATGTTGAGTGGAAAAGATGGATGTGATTTCTGTATAGTATTTTAAAAAATTCCTTCCCCCTTTCCCTGGTTGTTAACTTTTTGCTTTGTAAAGCCAGGGGGGGGGGGGGAGTGAGGCTTTTGATCACTTTAACAATTTCCCCCCCCTCTGCTTTGAGTTTTTGCCTTGAAAAAGGCGAGGTTGCAAAATAACTTTTTTATAGGTTACATAGCTTCATCTCCTGATTTTTTAGCGATTTTTACACAGAGAAGCCTCAGATAGATAGGCTGAGATTGACAGATTGCCTGGAACGTTATCTGTATAGGTGGCTCAGTTCCCAGGTTCAGCTCGCCTGGAACCATTATCTTTGAAGATGGCTCAATTCCCAGTTTCAGCAAGGGGAATCAAAATTTTAAACTCGTTGCGCTCTGTACATGCTCTTAATCCATATTTTAATTAAAGCAGAGAATTGACACTAAAATTTGACTCCATCTGGAGGGTTTACAACAAGAATGTGAAGAATGCATGGCTATTGCCAGCACAACAGGTAAAATCATGAAAGGTTTACAATGGGCTTTGCAAATAACTTTTTCTTTGTAATTTTGATAAAGTGCAGTAAGGTATCAATGGTGGAGTTATGTAAATCTAATTTTTAAATTTATTTTTAGAAAAACTTATCTCTTCAATGTCCTTTACCTGACTATGTAAGCTGTATTGTTTGCCTAAAGAACTTTGGCTTGCTTACTTAATGATTTCTTCCTTTACAAGGATCCTCATGATGATACCTGGAAAGTGTCCTGCTATTTTAACTTTCAAAACTTTTTCCTGAACAGCCTTTTGATTTAATCTGACTCTCATTATGTGTGTTGACTTAATTTTAATCTTACAGGTATTTATATTATGCCCAGGATTATCCCTAATCTTATGACCTTATTTTTAATTTTGCAACAGCTACTACAAGACCGAAGATATTTTTTACATATGTAGACACTTGCCCCTTTCTGGGTCTCTTTCTTAAGGCTATAGCTTTACTGTTTTTTTTTCAGTCATTCTTTTTTCCATCAAAATGCAAGATTGTTTCATCATCAACTTTGGCCAATGGATGTTACCTACCAGGAAAGCCCTCTCTTTACAACATGATATTTGGGTTTTTTTTGCAATTTTGTACAACCTGGAATATAGCCATAATGGAAGATACTCATTGGTCATTTAAGGCCTGTCTCCACAAATAAAAAAGGAGGGAAAGGGGTCTCTAAAAAAAAGTTTAAAAAGTATTATTTACCCTAAATCAACATCTTAAATCAAGGTTAAAAAAGTATTTTTTATCTTAACTCAATTGAATGCAATTTAAAGTTTCCATTTACCTTAAATTAATTGAATGTTTTAGTTAACCACTTGGGGGCGAGGGGCCAGGGCTGTGTTGTTGTGTTTGCTCCTACAGGACCTTTGTGGATTCCAGCTTGTTGTGTCCGCCCAGCCAAAGATGTCTACACCAGTCCCTGGATCCGGATCCGGATCCAGTCCCAGGAATTTGACTTTACAGATGGCACAGTGTCCAATCCGGGCTCATTTGTTTATGCTTGATTGTTTACAGCATCAGTGGCTGTCATTTCATACAAACACTCACTTGAGCAACGAATGAAGTAAAACCTATCGGTGCAATTGGCTAACATCACACAGACTAATGTCTTTTGCTTATCTGAAACTTACGATATGGAAAATTTGCTTTCTACATGTTTACTTCCTGTCTGCACTCCTTCTGCAGTAATTCAAAACTTCAGGATTTGCTGCCTATTATGCAATTGCTTTACACACCTCAATGATAGCAGTCCCTATAAATATAACTTGTGCAAAAGTAGTTAATTGTACATCTTCAAGTAAAAAAACTCACTGTCATTGCATTAGCTTACCTACTCTGAACTGCAAAGCTTTGGAAAAGACTTCTTTTCACTTTACCCATGTTTGGCTACTGCAAGCATGGTTTTTACATGTGGTCAAGAAACTTTTAATTATATTCCTGCTAATATTAGTGAAGCGCAATGCTCCCTCAGCTGATTGATTCCTGGTTTGCTTTCTAAACAACAAATTCATCATTTGAATCATTCTCGACGTGGGGTCACGCTAGATAGCACTTGTAACTCTGAAGCAATCTTACTTAATAAAGTAGAATACGTAATGCTAGCTTTGCCTATAGTGGGTGTGCCAGCAATTGCTGCTTGCACTCACCTTAACATTAACTCTGTTGCATGTAATTTAGCAAAAACAATTAATGTTACTTTTTCAGCTATCTCAACAATCAACCATGAGATGCAAGTGTTGAGGAAGGCTATTTACAAAATTTATGATTGTTCTTTAACTAATAAAATGAAAAAGAGTGAAATGTGGTAGCCACTGAGGTCCTCTGGATGGTGCTAGATGCACATTTGGCTAAGAGGGCCTCTTTTGTTACTGCATGATCTCATTCCCTATATTTTGGTAAAGGTGGAAAGTCCCTAACTTTCCAGACATACAGGTGATCTCATTTATTAACATTACCACCATCAATCTTAAGGATTGGTTGGAAGGTTGTACCAATGTGGATCGGAGCTTTCACCCATGTGGCATCTATTCTCCAATCCAGATGCTGTATCTATGTTGCCTTTGTCTTCTTGTAAAAACCCTATAAATGTAATAAACACTGCCCAGGCAGTCAAACATCTTTGGACCCTGCAATGGTCCAAATATTTTTTGCCACAAAAAATATTCCATAAATTAGAGAAATTAAAATTTGATATAATCTGTCTACAAAAAGTGCATATTAAAAAGCAACATGAACAAATATTGAAATGGCCAAAATTAGGGGAAATGTTTACAGCGTTGACACGATGTAAAAAAAGAGGAGTGGTTTTATATATTAGAAATACAATTTCTGCGGAACAGATTTATACAGATGAGGATGGAAGAATTTTGATGGTGGAGATAATGGACAATAATACAAAAATACTCTTAATAGCAATCTATGCTCCAAATGGTAATCAAGAAGAATTTTATAGAAAATTACATATGAAAATAATTGAATTGGACTATGCTATTATTTGTATGATGGGAGATTTCAACAGAATAATTAATGAGAAATTGGACTATAAAACGCAGAAAACAACAAAGTAAAGTAGAAAGACCCTTCCAAAATCCTTTTTTCGAAGGACAGAGGAAATAAATTTTAAAGATGCATGGAGAGATAGAAATGTTAAAAATAAACAATACACTTTTTACTCAAACAGACATGCATCATGGTCTAGAATAGATACGATATGAATGTCAACAGAACTGATTTCTAATATACAGGAAATTGACATAGAAACAAGTACTTGGGCAGACCATAACCCAATGACAGTTACATGGAAAGGACAAAAGAGAAGATCTAGATGGACTTGAAACAATATGATATTAAAGGAAAAGGACTTTACACAGAAAATGGAGAAAGAATTGGCTTTCTTTTTCAAAGAAAATAAAAAGGAGGCATCATTTCAGAATCTTTGGGACACAATGAAGGCCTATACTAGAGGCTTGATAATAGACTATACAAGAAAAAGGAATGCAAAACAGAAAAAAACCTTCAAAATATTGGAGGATGACTACAAGAGACTTGAAAGAGAGTTGCAGAAACTCCTACAAAAAAAGGACATTAAGATTAAAATGGACACAATTAAACATAAAATGGGGCTAATGGAAAAGGAGGAATTAGCACAAAAAATTAGAAGTGCTAAACAGAATTACTTTGAAGATGCAAATAAACCAGGCAGATGGTTAGCCTATAAATTGAGAAAGGAGAGAGAATCAAGAAAGATAAATCAATTAATAGATGAACAAGGGCAAATTCACTATGGAAATACACAGAAGAAGAAAATTATACAAGATTACTATGGAAAATTGTATGAACAAGAGAATGTAAAACAGGAAAGAATTAAACAATATCTGCAAGAAGCAAACTTGCCCAGATACCCAAAGACATTGAAATGATGCTAGAAGAGAATATAATGATGATGGAATTAACAGAAGCACTAAAAAAACAAAACAATGGAAAGGCACCAGGTCCAGATGGATTGCCAGTGGAATTTTATAAGACATTCCAGGAGTCACTGAATCTTCCATTATTAGACGTTATGAATGAAGTTATGTCAAAGAAGAGAATACTCAAATCATGGTCAGAAGATTACACTTGTGCCGAAGGGAGACACCGACCCACAGCAAATTAAGAACTATAGACCTATATCTGCTAAATTCAGACTATAAAATCTTTGCTTCAATATTGGCAGAAAGACTTAAAAGATACAGTATTTAATTAACTTTATTCATCCTGATCAAAATGGGTTTCTGCCAAAGAGACAAATTAAAGACAATATGAGAATAATTCTGGATACTTTGGAATATTACGAGGCACATCCCGAAAAACAAATGGCATTGATGTTTTTAGATGCACAGAAAGCCTTTGATAACGTGAATTGGCAATTTATGTCACTACATTTGGAACAGGTGGGCTTTGGTAAGAAATTTATTCAAGCCATAGATACGATATATTACAAACAAACTGCAAAGGTCATGATGAATGGAGAATTGACAGATTTTATTGATATAAGAAAAGGGACCAGACAAGGTTGTCCACTGTCACCTCTGTTGTTTGTGTTAACATTAGAAGTCTTGAATAGGAACATTAGAGAAGAAAAACACATAAAAGGAATGAAAATTAAAAAGGAAGAATATAAATTGCAAGTATTTGCAGATGACCTGGTTTTTATATTAGAGGATCCATTAGAAACAGCACCCAAATTGATAGAAGAGATAGAAGAGTATGGAAAAGTAGCAGGCTTGAAAATAAATAAAGATAAAACAAAGATATTAACAAAGAACATGTTAGTAAGACAAAAGGAAGAATTGGCTGAAGCTCTTAGGATCCAGGCCACAAATAAGGTTAAGTATTTAGGTATACATATAACAGCAAGATGTAGTACACTTAAAGAGGATAATTATCTTAAACTCAAACAACAGATTGCAACAGACTTGGCAAAATGGGAAAATTTACAACTATCATTAGTTGGGAGAATAACAACAATTAAGATGAATATATTATCTAGAATTTTATATTTATTCCAGACAATTCCAATCAAATTAGGGGAAAGAGTATTTTGAAGATTTAAATAAAACAGTGTTGAAATATATTTGGCAGGGAAAGAAAGCAAGAATAAAGATACAAGATGCAAGAATATGAGAAGGATTTGGCCTGCCTAATTGGGAATTATATTATCAGGTGACAAACTTGATGTGGGTAAAAGAATGGATAAGGAACAGTAGATTATTGACTTTAGAAGGACATGATTTGCTGTTGAGATGGCATGCTTTCCTCTGGTACAAGGGAATCAAAACACAGGAGTATTAGAAGGCATTATATCAGAGAGGCATTGCTATTAAACTGGGAGAAGATTAAAAAGCAACATTACTTAAAAATTCCACTTTGGTTATCTACCATTGAAGCTTTTTCTTATCCAATAACATATAAAAAGGAACAAACAGTTAGATATGGGGAGATACTGAATGAAAAGGGTGAACTTAAAACCATGCAAGAATTGGAAAAGCAAGGTATAAGGATGAATTGGTTTTCATATGTGCAAATACATTCTAGATTTGATAAAGATCTTAAAACAGAAGGTTTCTATAGATAAGTTGGCTGATTTAGATAAAATTTTGACAGGTACTGATGAAAAGGTTATTAAAAAACTTTATGGATATTTACTAGAGTTTAAATTAGAGGAAGAGCAGGTTAAAGAAATGATGATTGCCTGGGGGAAAAATTTTGGATATGGGATTGAACTAGAGAAATGGCAAAAATTGTGGTCTCAAAATTATAAAATGACAATGTCAACTGCATATAAAGAAAATTTGAATAAGATGTTTTACAGGTGGCATCTACCCCCGACGAGAATTGCGAGAATGTTTAAGAATAAATTGGATAAATGTTGGAAATGTCATCAGATACTGGGTTCATATTACCATATGTGATGGACATGCTCAGATGCAAAAAGATATTGGACTAAAATCTACACGTGGCTCGAAAAAATGATAAAACAACACATAGACTTTAAGTCAGAGATATTTTTATTGGGAATCATACTGGAAATATACAATAAAGAACTGAAATACTTGATTGTAAATGTATTAACAGCTGTTAGAATTGTATTTGCCAAAAATTGGAAAAATGAAAAAATGCAGGAGAAAGTATTAAGAAAATTATGGAATGTGCTGAAATGAGTAAATTGACATTTGAAATTAGAGAACAAGAAGATAAACAATTTTATAAGATAGGGGATCTATTTTATCAATGTTTAGATAAAAAACATGGAAATGAAAATCTTAAAGGTAATAGAATGATACAGAATATATGTATAAAAATATATAAGCATTGGAAGAATGCATACTATAAATTTATAACAAATATAGAACACCTTGTATAAAATGAGTGAACAACAGTTTAATCAAATAAGTGATTAATAATTGATAATAATGTACACATATATATTAGATTGATAATATGAGAATTTATATAAATGATAAATGATGACTACGGAGAAGAAGCACAAAAGATTTGTAACCAACCGACACACTATATGCATGTAATTTGATGATGGTTTTATGTTTTGTTTGTGTAAGTCTGTCCTAAAAAAATAAAACTTGTTTTTTAAAAAATAAAAAATAAATTGGAGATTATCTGTAATCAGACATCCACTTTCAGTTACCCCAAATGCCGCTTCTGCATTCTTCTGTCTGAAGTGGTCAGTCCCAGCAGCATCTCATTGAATTCCCAGAGGTTCTCAGCCATCAGGTCATCGCAGGCTTGTGGCCAGGGCACCTTTGGCTGGCAGTCCACAAAATACTGCCCACTCAGCCTCTCGATGCCCTCCTCGGTGGCGCAGTAAATGGAGGTCTGGGCGCCAGTTTTCCAATCTCGGAGGAACGGCTTGATGGTCCAAAGCAGCCAAACTACCCAACGGGGATGGGAGTGAGCAATTTCTGTTTGAACCAATCCTGAAAACAAAGGCTGTGAGAGTAGTGTGTGGAGGGAAGATTGTCCAGATATTTTTTTTTTTTGGGGGGGGGGGAGATCCCATATGAACCCTTCGCACAGCACCTCTTTCCCCCACAGGAATCATGGGCAATTTGGGCAACACAGAAAAATTTTCAGAAGACCAATAGCTGACGTTGAGTGCCAATGGGGTATGTGTGATTGTGCTTGTATGTGTGTATATGGGTGTGTATAGGTGAGCTGCTTCAGACGCATGAATCCATTGCAGTGGGGTGGCTAGTACATTCAAATAAATAACATTAAATAATAATGTTCTTGTAGAATATTGGTAGCTCAGGATTGAAGTGTGGAAATGTGGAAGTTTCATCACCCAATTAGGTTACGCTGTCAGTGCTAGAAGGGAGTGGAGTTTGTGGAGAAGAGGGAGAGGAGGAAGGGGAGGAGAAGGGGGGAGGAAGAAGAGGGGAGGAGGAGAGAGAGAAGGAATAAAAGGAGGAGGAGCAAATGGAGGAGGAAGGATGGAAAGAACAGAAAAGGCAGAAGGAGGGGGACAAGAGGAGCAAGAGTTTGGGGGAAGCCTCATCTCTGCCTTAGGCAGGGGGTTGGACTAGAAGACCTCCAAGGACCCTTCTCCCCTAAGATTTTAGGATTCTGGACCCAGATTGTGGGAGACATCTCCCTCCACAGCTGAGCTCGATGGAGGAAACTCCCGGGGTGCAGTGGTGGGATTCAAATTGTTTTACTACCGGTTTTGTGGACGTGGCTTGATGGGCATGGCAGGGAAAGGATACTATAAAATCTCCAGTCAGAGGTGGGATTTGCCGGTTCTCCGAACTACTCAAAATTTCCGCTACCGGTTCTCCAGAACCAGTCAGAACTGGCTGAATACCACCTCTGGCTCTGCAGTGGGTGTCAAGGGAGCCCCAAACGGGAAAGAAATGCCTGGCGGAGCCACAGACAGACCTGGGGGGGGACTCCATCTGGGGGGCCTTGGAACTGGACTTCCACTCACCTGGATGAACCGCGTAGCAGGTGACGTTGGTTCCTTCCAGCCGCTTGGCCAACTCTCGTGCGTGGACAATGTTGGCTAGTTTGCTGTTGGAGTACGATCTTACTGTCTGCCACATCCTTTCCACCGGCTTGTAGATGGTCCGAAAGTCGATCTTCCCAAAGGAATGCAAAGTCGAGGCCACAATTATGATCCGGCTCGGGGCGCAGCGCTTCAGCCGGTCCAGGAGCAGGTGGGTCAGCAGGAAGTGGCCTAAGTGGTTGACCTGGAAGGTCTGGTTAAAGTCATCAATGGTTTGGCCAGCTTTAATCACCCCTACCAGAAAAATAAGATTATATGTAGTCCTTGGCTTACGATGCGACACTTCGTGATCCTTGGAAGTTATCACAGACATAATTCCCAAAAGCAAATTACAATTACAGGAGTTTCTGAAGTTCCAGGGGCTCCCCCTTGTGGTCACTTGACCGCCTTATGGGTGCTTGGAAACAGGCCTCCCCTTGGCAATGTGTCACAGGGCTGTATTTTTTGTCGGGGGAAAACAGCGTTGACTTGAAATTTTCAGCAAAAACACCCGCTAGTGAAGAAAAAGTTCATAAAATCATGTTGGTCACGGGGTGACTTGCTTTATCGGCATCACAACTTAACACCGTAATTGGCAAACTGTCAACGTTCCAACAACCCTCCATTCCAACCTATAACTCCGAGACAGACATGTCTCAAAGGTTCCTTTATTTGGATAGTAGCTATCATGCCCCTGTTGGAATCCAATTCTGAGGGGGAGATTGAGCAGCTGACAGGGAGTGGAAATGTGGCTCCGGTGGCTGTGGAGGAAACGGGCGGAGGTCACAGTCTGGCTGGGCATTCCGAGGAAGACTCAGGGCCACCCCCTCTTCATCCTAGGGCATGCAGGGAGGAGAGGATAAGGGAGCAACGTGGCTTACGGGGGAGAAAGGGGCCCTGATCCCTTTCATTAGGTGCAGCTGGAAGAACAGGAGGAGATAAGTGGAGTGTTTGCACACAGCTCCTTGCTGGAAGCAAAGCATTATCTTGGTTGAGGCTTATCTGGGTTTTGCCATCCTCCCAATTGTGGGTGTTGCATTATCTTTTGAAAGTCTGCAATTTATCATCCTGGCCTGCCGTGTTAATGACTTCAGTGTGGCTTGTGTTGGTTTTTATTTATAATTTGTACGTTCTTTGGGTTTGGACTGAATTTCTTCCCTTTAAAAACTGTTCTTGGGAGAGTTTTTTTCTCCAGCCGAGGATAACTGGACATTGGGGGCCAAGTTGGAGGAATTAAAGGGACTTTACCTACTTTTGTGACTTTGTTACTTTTGTGCCACGCCCCTTTGGGTCATCACAGTAACTGGCACATCTGCGGAATCCTGAATCTGAAAGTTTAGGGGTTCTTTGCAAAAGTCAAAACTACAAATCCCCCCTCCCCGCTTAGCCTTTATCACATCACATGGTCCAATCACCCTCCGTCCTAAAGTAAGATTTCATTATGTGCCACACTCAGTGACCTTGAATCAGAAAAAGAATTTTATTTTGTCTAACTAGATATACTCAAATAAATTCCTCCATCCCACTTTCTCAGGCTCAATTGTGGTAGCATGGGAGCATCTGATCTCAATATGGCTTCCAAAGCTGACACAGACTACATCATGGTTGTAAACCGAGGATTACCTGCTTGGTCTAGTTTTTTTCCAAAAGCCATCACTCTGCTAAACAAATAATTCCCTCAACACTGTTCAACTATTTACAAAGTGTACACTACTATTACTGTTAATCTTCTCATCACTCCTTATCGCCCATCCCCTCCCACTTGTGATTGTAGGACTGTAACTTTGTCGCTTGTATCCTTACGATTTATATTGACTGTTTCCTAGTATGATTTGATTGTTGATTGTACCCGATGACTATCATTAAGTGTTGCACCTGATGATTCTTGACTCTTGACGAATGTCTCTTTTATGTATACTGAGAGTATTTACAAGACAAATTCCTTGTGTGTCCAATCACACTTGGTCAATAAAGAATTTTCTATTCTATTCTATTCTATTCTATTCTATTCTATTCTATTCTATTCTATTCTATTCTATTCTAGTACAGGGGTATCAAACTGGATTTCTTTGAAGGCCGGATCAGCATTGTAGTTCTCCCCTCTTGGCCGGGGAAGGGGTGACAGATGCCTCCTGTAGCACCCTGTCAGCCAAAACGGGGTGCAGGAGGTCTGTGTGTGGCCCCCTGCACCTGGCTTTTGCCCTCCATGGCCTCCTGCAGCACTCTGCTGGCTATTTTCAGGCCCTTTTTCACCCAGGTTATTTTGCCCGTTTTCGGACTCATTTTCAGGCCTGATTTTTGGCCCGTTTCCAGCTGGTTTTCAGGATGGTTTTCAGCCAGCAGAATGCTGGGGGCCATGGAGGGTGAAAACAGGGCACGGGGCACCCCGTACACAGCCTGTTTTAGCCGTCAGAGGCACCGCAGGCTGGTCCCTTATATATTTCCAGGCTGGCACTTCGGGGCGGATTTAAGCACCCCGTGGGGTGGATCAGGCCCACAAGCCTTGAGTTTGACACCCCTGGTCTAGTGGTTAAAGCGAAAGGCTTTTTAAGATAGTTAAGAGAGTCTGGTCTAGTGGTTAAAGCGAAAGGCTTTTTAAGATAGTTAAGAGAGTCTGGTCTAGTGGTGAAGCCTAGAAAACGGGAAGCCATGAGTTCAAATCCCACTTTAGTCATGAAAGCCAGCTGAGTTACTGGGCCAATCCTCAGGAGACCGTGAGTTCTAGTTCCACCTTAGGCATGAAAGCTGGCTCTCAACCCAACTCACCTCACAGGGTTGTTGTTTGAAAAACAATAGGAGGAGAAAGTTGTGTTGGATCTGTTCACTTCCTTATTTGTAAAAATAATAACAAAGGCAGTATAGGAAAAATGTGCAGACATAAATAGGAGACAGCTGCATCTCAAGTTATGGCCAAATCCGCAAAGGGAGAGAAATCCCAAAGAATCCCCCCTCCAATCTCCCCCCCTCCCTTCCCCCTCCAGAGACCCTGGGGAGGGTCTGCTGTGCCCCCACCTGCGTTGTTGATGAGGATGTCCAGACGGGGCTCCGATGCTAAGAAGGTCTGTGCGAAAGCTCGCACGGAGTTCAGGTTGCCCAGATCCAGGATCATCAGGATCACCTCCGAGTTCCCGCTTTCCTGGAAAAGGAGCGGGAGGAATCGTGAGTTTCGGGATCCGGTGTGGCTTCAAAGACTGATTCCAGCTTACTCACCTTCTGTGTAGGTCTGCTCACCTCCCACCAATCTCTCTGGGTGGTGCATAATAAAACAATACAGGCAGTCCTCGACTTATAACCATTCGTTTAGGGATGGATCAAAGTGATTTACGACCGGTCCCCTCTCTTCCGACTGCCTCGCAGCACTCCCAGGGTCATGTGATTGGAATTTGGGTGCTTGGCAACCGGCAATATTTCCGATAGTGGCAATGTCCCGGGATCATGTGATCACTATTTGTGATTGTCCCAAGAGGATTCAGACAAGCAAAGTCAACGTGTGGCGGAAGCTGGATTCACTTAACCACCATGTGAGTCACTTAACAACTGTAGTGATTTGCCTAACAACCATGGCAAAAAATTGGGTCTGGCTGACTTAACAACCGTCATGACTGTTTCTGCTGAATCCCTAGGAAAGAAAAACCCTCGACTCCCTAGAATCAGAGAAAAGGTACTTTGACTAGGAAAGAACTGGATGAAAGCCGAGTCAGGCAAGATCTGAAGCAAACACGCCCGAAGCCCCAAATTGAAACAAACCCCAGAGACACCCCCCCCCCCCCCGTAACCAGGCAACCAGAATGTAATCATTGGCCAAGATGTTTTGGGGAAGTCTCTGATTCGTGTGCACTGTTCCTTCCTTCTGCATACCGAAGCTGGGACAGCTGGCCTTAAGGATGGGAAACAAAACTCCCATCATTTCTCAAAAATTTGCAGTTTTTATCTCCTGCCCCCCCCTCCCCCAAGTGCCCATTGCTCCCCCTCCCATCGCCCCCATGGCAGCTGGAAAGGAAGCAAATGCACACTGACAGCAACCGCCTTATTCAGCGACAGTAATTCTTACTTCAACTGTGGTCATAAGTCAAGGAATGGCCGTATATAGCCACCAATCTTATCATCAACTCTGAGCAACTCTCAATCAAAAGTTAAAACAATATGAAAATTATTAATAAAACTATTCAAATGGATGCTTGAATAGATACTGATGACCTTACGGCCAACTACAGAGAGAATCTGCAATGGGAGAACAAGACGGGGATCTATCTCTGTAGGTGTGCATTGTGGGCATTATAGGTGGTCCTCAGCTTACGACCACAATCAAGGCCAAAATTCTGTTACCAAAACCGTTGTTAAGTGAGTCTCGGCCCATTTTACAACCTTTCTTGCCGCAGATGTTAAGTGAATCACCGAAGTTAAGTTAGTAATATGGTTGTTAAGTGAATCTGGCTTCGTTACAGAAGGTCATAAAAGGGGATCGCATGACCCCGGGGACACCCCAACCATCATAAATACGAGTCAGTTGCCAAGAGTCTGGATTTCGATCACGGGACTAGAGAGATGCTCCAACAGCTGCAACTGTGAATGTCTGCGCATGCATGGCAGATACTCAACAATCAACTGGCTGGCAGGGCGCACATGTGTATGCGCAGTGGATCTGTTCCGGGTGACCTCACCCATGCCAGCAGAAATGGCTCTGTGTGCCACTTCCGGCACGTGTGCCATAGGTTCACCATCACGGATCTATTGAGATATTATGGCCATTTTTTTATCATGGTTTTACTGTTAATATCTTATCTCTTGTCCTGTCCACCTATTTGTTATACACATATTTGTTGATGCTTCATTTAAACACAGATTTCCACTTGCACGTAGAGTGTGTTTTATCCGTGTTGCGTATCAGGGATTGCATGATCTCTGCAGATGCCACACGCTAAATAAATGAGTAAAAATCACTAGGAATATCAGAAGAACGGAGGGAAGGAGAGAACCGCACGGCAGGCGCTTACCCGTCGGATGTCATACACGGCTGATTCTCCTCTCGCTTTGTTACGGCATGTCAGAATGACACGGGCGCCTCTCTGGGCCAAATCCACCGCTGTGGCCTTCCCAATTCCAGTATTGCCACCTAGGAAAGCCAGAGAAAGGATTCACCGAGATCGCCCAATTGCTAAAATAAATGGCTTAATACAAACCTTAGTTGTATAAATCAGGGGCAGGATTCAAATTTTTAGCAACTGGTTCTGTGGGCGTGGCTTAGGTGGTGGGCATGTCTTGGTGGTCATGTGACTGGGTGGGTGTGGCTTGGTGGTCATGTGACTGGTTGGACGTGACCAACTCAACATCATTCACATCGAGGCACGCATCTCCTCGCCTGGCCTCTCGTGGCTGTGGGGATGCTGCAACCATCGTAAGTGTGAAAAACGGCCATAAGTCACTTTTTTCAGTGCCATTGTAACTTTGAATGGTCACTCCACACAAACAAAGTACCAGCAAAGGAGGGGAAAACAACTCCAGAGAAGTTCCTGAGACAGGAAGTCTAGTCCTGCCAAGAATGTAATCAGGGTTAACGGAGAGAGAGATTCTGAAAACAACACCAGAATGTTTCCTTCCTGCCTTCCTTACAGGATTAGGCCAGGAATTTCTTCTAACAACCAGTTCTCCGAACTGTTTAGAAGGTTAACAACCGGTTCCAGCAAATAGGTGCAAACCGGTAGAATCCCACCCCTGGTATAAATAGGAGCACAGAATCAAAATTAATATTAGTATCACTTTATACAGATTTAGTAAGGCCACAGCTGGAATATTCCATCCAGTTTTTGTCCCCACATTGCAAAAAAGAGGTTGAGACTTTGGAAAAAGTGCAGAGAAGAGCAACAACCCAAACTATGAAAGGCCTGGGGACTAAAACATAGGAAGAACGGTTGCAGGATTTGCATTTGGCTAGAGAAAAGAAGGACCAGGGGGGACAGGATAGCAGCATTCCAGTATTTGAGGGGCTGCCCCAAAGAGGAGGGGGTCCACCTATTTTCCAAAGCACCTGTAGGCAGGACAGGAAGCAACGGATGGAAACTCATCAAGGAGAGAAGAAACCTGGAATTAAGGAGAACTTTCCTGACATGATAATTGACCTGTGGAACTGTTTGCCACCAGAAGTTGTGGGTGCTTCATCCCTGGAAGTTTTTAAGAGGAGACTGGACAGCCACGTGTCTGAAATGGTCTCTTAGGTTCTCCGGGTTGAGCAGGGGGCTGGACTAGAAGACCTCCAAGGTCCCTCTTTCCTGATTGAAAGTGGGAGGTTGAATTTTCTTTAGTACAGGAAGGATCAGAGTGGGTGTCTTTGGCCTGATAACCAGGAGATGGTGAATCCCAGTCCCGTCTTAGGCACGAAAGCTGGCTGGATGACTTTGGGCCAATCACCAGGAGACAGAGAGTTCTAGTCCCCTTTCTCCTGATTGCTATCCTGGTGCCTTCACCACTAGACCAACCTATCCTGTTTCTCATGTAATTGTTCTTCAGGAATCCTTTCATCTAATTTAATTGGAATCTGCCTACTGGCAATTGCAATCCCTGATCCTATTTCTTGGCCAACTTCTGCAGGGATGTTTAACCTGCCATCCAATTTGCTAAACTTTTAACTTATCTTAAAACTTTAATCTCAGACTGTCTACTATTGAGCTCACCCCTTTCCTAAAAAGTCTGTAGAGGGCATGCATAAGAGCACTAATCGTGCCTACTTTTTCTTATATGTATCCATTTCATGTATTCATAACTATGTTTATACTTATACCTGTTATCTTATAATTGCTTGACAAAATAAAATAAATAAAAATAAACTTCCCAGCTCCTCCAGTCTCTCTTCAAGGGCTGAAGTGGCTTTTCTGCACCTTCTGCTTCTTCTCTGAATTGCTCCTGGCTTCTCTCCATCCCAGGAAGGAGGACTAGGGCTTTGGGGAGATGTGGGGAGAGATTAAGTGAAGTGACTCCTGTGCTCGTGTAAAATGGGCCCTGGGCAGCCTGAAAAGCCGGTCTCCAGCCCCCTCCTAGGCCAATCAACTGGCACCAACCAGTTTGGTCCTGCACGGAGCCTTTGAAGTTGGGAGGGGGGATTATAGAAGAAAGAGAGAGGGAGGGAGAGAGGGAGAAAGAGTGAAAGGAGAAGGAGAGGAAAGAAGGAAGAAAGAAAGAGGAAGAGAGGAAGGGAGGGAGGGAGGGAGGAAGGAAGGGAGAGAGAGAGAGGGAGAAAGAGTGAAAGGAGAAGGAGAGGAAGGAAGGAAGGAAGAGAGGAAGAGAGGAAGGAAGGAAGGAAGAGAGAGGGAGGAAGAGTGAAAGGAGAAGGAGAGGAAGGAAGGAAGAGAGGAAGGAAGGAAGGAAGGAAGGGAGAGAGAGAGGGAGAAAGTGAAAGGAGAAGGAGAGAAAGGAAGGAAGGAAGAGAGGAAGGAAGGAAGGAAGAGAGGAAGGAAGGAAGGAGGGAGGGAGGAAGGAAGGAAGGAAGGAAGGAAGGAAGGGCAATGGATAAAATCTAACCAAGGAGAGAAGCAACCTGGAATGAAGGAGAAACTTCCTGACAGGGAGGACAATTAACCAGTGGAACAGTTGGCCACTAGAAGTTGTGGCCTGCATCACTGTGAGCTGCTGCATCACTGGAGGCTTTTAAGAAGAGACTGGTCAAACCGGACAGGGATAGACTACTCTCCTACTTGAGCAAGAGTTGGACTGCTAGAAGATCTCCAACGTGCCTTCCAACTATTATTCTGTTATTCTTCCAAGTTTCCTAAGGCTGCTCCAGTTTCCCACAGCCCAGCCCGACATTCCCCTGCTGCTCTTCCGCTGCCCGTCCTTTCTTCCTGGCCGGGGATCCGAGGCAGCCCCGGGGACAGACAGATTAACAGATTTGGAAGGGACCTCAGAGGTCATCTAGTCCAACCCCCCACCCAAGCAGGAGACCCTACACCATTTCCGACCGAGGGCAATCCAGCCTCTTCTCGGAAGCCTCCAGGGATGAAGCTCCCACAACTTCCGAGGACAAACTTCTGCTCCATGGGTTGATTGTTCTCCGTGTCGGAAAATTCATCCTTATTTCCAGGTTTTGACTTAGATTACAACCAGTCCTCACGGTTACAACTGTCACAGCCTCTCCGCGGTCACGTGATCAGAATTCGGACGGCTGGCATCCGCGCAGCCTCCCGGTTCGGTTCTGCCCCGGTTTCTTCCCTTTTTCAGGCCGGACTTTCTGGGTTGCGTCTAAAGCGCCTTTGGGTCAAGCAGGGCCTGGAAGGGGGGTGGGGCGGAATCTCCGCGGACAGACCTGGTTTAGCGTTGACTCTCGACTCGCGTCTCCCTCGGACGCTGCGCTGCGCTTTTGCCCCGGGACTTTGGTCCTGCGCGGAGCCATTGAAGTTGAGGGGGCGGGGGGGGGAGCAACAGAGAGAGAGAGAGAAAGGAAGAGAGGGAGGGAAGGAAGGAGAGAGCGAGGAAGAAAGAGAGGAAGAAAGAGAAAGAAAGAGAGAGAGAGAGGGCGGGAGGGAGGAAAGAAAAAGAAAAAGGAAAGAAAGGAAGGAAAGAAGGAAGGAAGGAAAGAAAGAAAGGGAAACCAGCTTTCCCCGAGACCCCCCGCCCAGCTGACCTGTGATGAGCACCGTCTTGCCCCGCAGGCTGACCGAGTTCCGGCACCGGGTGCCCGCCACGAAGGTGTAGTAAATCAGCGCGTAGAGCCCCAGCAGCAGCACCGCGCCCGCCGCTTCCATGGCCCGATCCCAGGTCCGGCCTCGCCAACTGGCCCCGCAGCCCGCCAGCGCTTCCCTTTTATCTCCCAGGGCCCCGCCCCGGCCCCGCCCTCCGCTCCCCGCGTGTACCGGTATAATCGGGGATTGCGTGACCCCGAGCTACAGCTGCCGCACTATCGCTCACTCCTGCCAGTCTCTCCTGGTGGTCTCCCGTCCTAAGTCCCTAACCATCAGCAGCCTGCCGCCCTCTCGCCTTTCCCTTGTCCCCTCCTGAGGAAGGAAGGAAGGAAGGAGATGGAAATGAGAAGAAGGGAGGAAGGAGGGAGATGGGAATGAGAAGGAGGGAGGGAGGAAGGAAGGAGAAAGGAAAGAGAGAAGGAAGGAAGGAAGGAGATGGGAATGAGAAGGAGGGAGGAGGGAGAAAGGAAAGAGAGAAAGAAGGAAGGGAGGGAGATGGGAATGAGAAGGAGGGAGTGAGGAGGGAGATGGGAATGAGAAGGAGGGAGGAGGGAGAAAGGAAAGAGAGAAGGAAGGAAGGAAGAGATGGGAATGAGAATGGAGGGGAGGGAGGGAAAAGGAAAAGAAGAAAGAAGGAAGAAAGGAAGAGAGAGGAAGGAGGGAGAGGCGAGGGAGGAGGGAGGGGAGGGAAGGAGAAGGAGGAGAGAAGGAAGGAAGGAAGGAAAGAGAAGGAGAGGGAAGAGAGGGTAGGAAGGAGAGGAGAAAGGAGAAAAAGGAAGGAGGGAGATGGGAATGAGAAGGAGGAGGAGGGAGATGGGAATGAGAGGAGAGGAGGGAGGAGGGAAAGAGAGCAAAAGAGGGACGGAATGAGAAGGAGGGAGGGAGATGAGAGAAAGGGAAGGAGGAAGAGAGAAGGAAGGAAGGAGAGGAGATGGGAATGAGAAGGAGGAGGGAGGAAGAAGAAGGAAAGGAGAGGGGAAAGAGGAAGGAAGGAGAGATGGGAATGGAGAAGGAGGGAGGAGGGAGAAAGGAAAGAGAGAAGGAAGGAAGGAAGGGAGATGGGAATGAGAAGGAGGGAGGGGAGGAGAGAGAAGGAAGGAAGGAGATGGGAATGAGAAGGAGGGAGGAGGGAGAGGGAGAGAAAGAAGGAAGGAAGAGAGGGAATGAGAAGGAGGGAGGGAGGAGAAAGGAAAGAGAGAGAAGGAAGGAAGGAGATGGGAATGAGAAGGAGGGAGGAGGGAGAAAGGAAAGAGAGAAAGTAAGGAGATGGGAATGAGAAGGAGGGAGGAGGGAGAAAGGAGAGAAGGGAAGGAGGAGAAAGGAAGAAGGGAATGGGAATGAGAGGAGGGAGGAGGGAGAAAGGAAAGAGAGAGAAGGAAGGAAGGAGATGGGAATGAGAAGGAGGGAGGGAGGAGGGAAAGAAAGGAAGGAATGAGAAGGAGGAGGAGGGAGAAAGAATGAGAAAGTAAGGAAGGAGATGGGAATGAGAAGGAGGGAGGGAAGAGGGAGATGGGAATGAGAAGGAGGGAGGAGGGAGAAAGGAAAGAGAGAAAGAAGGAAGGAAGGAGATGGGAATGAGAAGGAGGGAGGAGGAGGGAGAAGGAAAGAGAAGGAAGGAAGGAGATGGGAATGAGAAGAAGGAAGGAAGGAGGGAGATGGGAATGAAAGGAGGGAGGAGGGAGAAAGGAAAGAGAGAAAGAAGGAAGGAAGGAGATGGGAATGAGAAGGAGGGAGGAGGGAGAAAGGAAAGAGAGAAAAGGAAGGAAGGAGATGGGAATGAGAAGGAGGGAGGGAGGAGGGAGATGGGAATGAGAAGGAGGGAGGAGGGAGAAAGGAAAGAGAGGAAAGAGGAAGAGGAGGAGATGGGAATGAGAAGAGGAGGAGAAAGAAAGAAAGAGAGAAAGAAGGAATGGGAATGAGAAGGATGGGAATGAGAAGGAAGGGAGGAGGGGAGAAAGAAGGAGAGGAGGAAAGGAGAGGAGGGAGGAGGATGGGAATGAGAAGGAGGGAGAGGGAGAAAGGAAAGAGAGAAGGAATGAAGGAAGGAGATGGGAATGAGAAGGAGGAGAGGAGAGGAGAAGGGAGGAAAGAAAGAGAAAGGAAGGAAGGAAGGAGATGGGAATGAGAAGGAGGGAGGAGGGAGAAAGGAAAGAGAGAAAGAAGGAAGGAAGGAGGGATGGGAAATGAGAAGAGGAGAGGGAGGAGGGAAGAAGAGAGAATGAGGAATGGGGAGAGGAGGGAGGGGGAGAAAGGAAAGGAGAGGAGGGAAGGAAGGAGGGAGGGAGGGATGGGAAATGAGAAGGAGGGAGGAGGGAGAAAGGAAAGAGAGAAAGAAGGAAGGAAGGAGATGGGAATGAGAAGGAGGGAGGAGAGGGAGGGAGAAGGAAAGAGAGAGAAGGAAGGAGGAGATGGAATGAGAAGGAGGGGAGGGAGAGAAAAGGAAGGAGATGGAATGAGAAGGAGGGAGGAGGGAGAAAGGAAAGAGAAAGGAAGGAAGGAAGATGAGGAATGAGAGAAGAGGGAGGAGGGGAGAAAGGAAAGAGAGAAGGAAGGAAGGAAGGAGATGGGAATGAGAAGGAGGGAGGAGGGAGAAAGGAAAGAGAGGAAGGGAAGGAAGGATGGGAATGAGAAGGGGAGGAAGAGGGAGAGGAAGGAGGAAAGGAAGAGAAGGAAGGGAATGAGAAGGAGGGAGGGGGGAGATGGGAATGAGAAGGAGGAGGAGGAGAAAGAAAGAGGAAAGAAGGAAGGAAGGAGATGGGAATGAGAAGGAGGGAGGGGAGGAGAGAAATGGGAAATGAGAAGGGAGGAGGGAGAAAGAAAGGAAAGGAGAAAGGATGGATGGGAATGAGGACGGGGGAGAAGGGGAGAGAGGGAGAAGAGAAAGAGAAGAGAAGGAAGGATGATGGGAATGATAAGGAGGGAGGGAGAGGGAATGGAAAGAGAAGGAAGGATGGAGGAGATGGAATGAGAAGGACGGGGAGGAGAAAGGAAAGAGAGAGAAGGGGAGGAGGGAGAGGAGATGGGAATGAGAAGGAGGGAGGGAGGGTGAGAAAGGAAGAGAGAAGGAAGGAAGGAGGGAGATGGGAATGAGAAGGAGGGAGGGAGGAAGGAGAAAGGAAAGAGAGAAAGAAGGAAGGAGGGAGATGGGAATGAGAAGGAGGGAGGGAGGAGGGACAAAGGAAAGAGAGAAGGAAGGACCTTCTTCTTCTTTCTTCTTCTTTCTGATTTCTAACCCAGAATGCACCCCCTTTTTCTTAAGGAAACAACCAGGATTGTCTCAACACCCCTTTCTCAGATCTTGGGTGGGGGGAATGAAATGGAGGGGGGGGGGGGTTCTCTTTGTTATAATCACCATTGCTCAGTTCCTGCATCTATGGAAGAGAAGCTCCCACAACGTCTGAAGGCAACTTCTCTTCCATGGGTTGATCGTTCTCACTGTCAGAAATATTTCTCCTTATTTCCAGATTTAATCTCTCCTTATTCAGTTTCCATCCATTATTCCTTCTCTGGCCTTCGGGTGCCTCAGAAAATAGCTTGACCCCCTTCCTCCTCTCTGGGGCAGCCCCTCAAATATTGGAAGACCCCTGATCATGTCTCCCCTGTCCTTCTCTTCCCTAGACCAGCCAGGCCCAGCTCCTGCAACTGTTCGTTGTATGTTTGAACCTCCAGTCCCCTCATCATCCTGGTTGCTTTTCTCTGTACTTTTTCTAGAGTCTCACCTCTTTTTTATAGTGTGGTGACCAAATCTGGATGCAGTTACTCTAGGTGTGGCCTTACTAAGGATAGATAGGTAGGTAGGTAGGTAGATAGAGATAGACAAAGATAGAGATAGATATAGACAGACATGATGGACAGGCAGATAGACTAGACTAGCCAGGCCCAGTTCCTGCAACCGTTCATCATAGGTTTTAGCCTCCAGTCCCCTCATCCTCCTGGTTGCTCTTCTCTGCACTTTTTCTAGAGTCTCAACATCCTTTTTTATAGTGTGGTGACCAAAACTGGATGCAGGACTCTAGGTGTGGCCTTACTAAGGATAGATAGGTAGGTAGGTAGGTAGATAGAGATAGACAAAGATAGAGATAGATATAGACAGACATGATGGACAGGCAGATAGACTAGACTAGCCAGGCCAGTTCCTGCAACCGTTCATCATAGGTTTTAGCCTCCAGTCCCCTCATCCTCCTGGTTGCTCTTCTCTGCACTTTTTCTAGAGCCTCAACATCTTTTTTTACATTTTGGTGACCAAAACTGGATGCAGGACTCTAGGTGTGGCCTTACTCACGACAGACAGACAGACACCATAGATAGATAAGATAGATAGATAGATAGATAGACAGATAGACAGACAGATAAACAGACAGACAGAGATGATGGATGGATGGATGGATTGACAGACCGACAGACAGGCAGACAGAGATGATAGATAGATAGATAGATAGATAGATAGATAGATGGATAGATAGATAGATAGATAGATAGATAGATAGATAGATAGATAGATAGATAGAGATAGATAGATAGATAGATAGATGGATAGATAGACAAATGATAGATAAGAGACATAAGTGAGATAGATAGATAGATAGATAGATAGATAGATAGATAGATAGATAGATAGATAGACAGATAGACAGACAGATAACAGACAGACAGAGATGATGGATGGATGGATGGATGACAGACCGACAGACAGGCAGACAGAGATGATAGATAGATAGATAGATAGATAGATAGATAGATAGATAGATAGATAGATAGAGATAGATAGATAGATAGATAGATAGAGACACAGATGATAGATATAAATAGACAGATTTATATCTAGGTTCCAGTTCCTGCAACCATCCATTGTATGTTTGAGCCTCCATGTCCCCTCATCCTCCTGGTTATTATTATTATTATTATTATTATTATTATTATTATTATTATTATTATTATTATTATTATTATTATTATTATTATTATTATTATTATTATTTAGGTTTTATATACCGCCCTTCTCCCGAAGGACTCAGGGCGGTGAACAGCCAACTAAAATACATGTAAACAAATATAAATAGTTAAAAAAGAATTAAACCCTAGGCTTGTCCCTATAAAAATCTAAAAAACACCCAATTAAAATAAATTAAAACTTTGTAACCGTCCCAAGTAATCTAAAAACCCCCATTTAAAAAATCCCATTTGAGGTCAGCTCAGGCCGGCCTGCTCGAAGAGCCAGGTCTTCAGGTCACGTCTGAAGGCCCTCAGGTCACTGGTCGTTCGTAGTCCAGGGGGCATCCAGTTCCAAAGGGCGGGTGCCACCACAGAGAAGGCCCTGTTCTCGGGGTCACCAGGCGGCACATAGAAGGCGTCGGGACCCGGAGGAGACCCTCTCTGTGGGAGCGCACCAGTCGGTGGGAGACTACTGGCAGAATGTGGTCTTGTAAAGTATCCTGGTCCGATGCCATGGAGCGCTTTAAAGACCAAAACCAGTACTTTAAAGCGAACCCGGAAGGCCACTGGCAACCAATGCAGCTCGCGCAGGAGGGGCGTCACATGGGAGTATCTCGACGCCCCCGTAACCACCCGCGCGGCTGCATTTTGTACCAGTTGAAGCCTCGGGTGCTCCCCGCAGGAGCCCCATGTAGAGGGCATTACAGTAGTCCAGACAGGAGGTGACCAGGGCATGAGTGACTGTGCGTAAGGCGTCCCGATCAAGAAAGGGCCGCATCTGGCGTATCAGGCGAACCTGATAAAAAGCCCCCCTGGAGACGGCCGTAATATGATCTTCCAAAGACAGCCGTACATCCAGGAGGACACCAAGATTGCGTGCCCCTTCTGTGTGGGTCAAGATCTCATCCCCAATAGCCAGCGACGGAGTCAGCTGACTATATCGGGCCGCCGGAAACCACAGCCACTCGGTCTTGGAAGGGTTGAGTCGAAGCCTGTTCTCGCCCATCCAGTTCCGCACAGCCTCCAGGCAACGGGCCATAACCTCCACAGCATCGTTGGGGTGCTTGGGGTGGAGATGTAAAGCTGAGTGTCATCAGCATAAAGATGGCATTTCACCCCAAAACCACGGATGATCTCTCCAGCGGCTTCACATAGATGTTGATAGAAGAGGGGAGAGGACCGACCCCTGAGGCACCCCACACATGAGGGCCTAGGGGTGGACCTCTCCCCCCCTGTCAACACAAATTGCGAGCGGTCCGAGAGGAAGGACGAGAACCACCGCAAAACGGTTGCCCCCAATTCCCAACCCCTCCAACCGCCGCAATAGGATACTTATGGTCGATAGTATCAAAGGCTGATCGATCTACGAGGCCAGGACAGAGGAAAACCTCTGTCACGGGCCCTCCAGAGGGTTAGCCAACATCTCACCACTCGTGAATGCGGAACCAATGCTGTTTCGGTACTGTGCCCGGGCCTGAAGCCGATTGGAACCGGATCTAAGTAGAATGCTTCCTCCAGCTCTGAGGGAGCTGCCGTGCCACCCCACCTCAACAAACCTCGCCCCAAAGGGAAGGTGGCGACAGGACGATCGTTAATCAAACAA